>OVBA01001369.1:0-45272 GCA_900406435.1 Lepidium aucheri | reverse complement strand
ACAGGTCACTGATTTCCTTTGGAAATACATTATATGCCGTCACGGGCTACCATACAAAATAGTAACCGACAACGGAACCAACCTAACGTCCGAGCCAGTGAGAGCATTATGCAAAAAATTCAAAATAAAGCTCACTACTTCAACTCCTCGCTATCCTCAAGGAAATGGCCAAGCTGAAGTGACCAACAAAACCATAATAAGCCTCCTAAAGAAGCGCTTGGAGGACAAAAAATCTTTCTGGTCAACCGAGTTACAAAGTGTACTCTGGGCGTACAGGACATCACCCCGACGAGCAACAGAAGAAACTCTATTCTCCCTCTTATACGGGATAGAAGCCATGGTGCCCGCTGAAGCAAATAACTCAAGGGACGGAGACTATTCGCGCCTGAAAATGAAGAAGAAAACAACCAAGGCCTGGAAAATTCGATCGATTTGGTGGAAGAACGCCGCGACCAAGCACTCCTAAGAATGCAGAATTATTAGAACTGCATCACCAAATGGTATAACTCGAACGTCAAACGAAGAAGATTCGCTATCGGCGACCTTGTCTTAAGAAAAGTCTTCGAGAACATGCGAGAACCTAACGCCAGAAAGCTGGGAGCCACGTGGGAAGGACCCTACAAAGTGATTGAAGAAATATGACCAGGAGTGTATAGGATAGCAGATTCGAAGACTGAGAAACCAGAAAAAAGGCCTTGGAATGTTTTTAACTTAAAGAAATTCCACACTTAGTTGCGAGTACGATAAAGTACTACGACGAACTACGAATAGCTTGATCCGTTANAAAAAAAATTGAACATTTTATACAAGCCTTTGTACTTGAAATAAAAGAGTCAAAATAAAGGATTACGTAAATAAAAGTTTTTATACAAACAAACGACCCTAGTCAAATTCCGGGTCGGAAACCACCTCATACTCGGCATATCTCTCCGCCTCTAATGCATCCAGGAGCTTGCGTTCATCCTCGATCTAGAGATTGCCTTTCTCTACCCGGGCGAGCAAGGAACGGTTCGCCATAGCCTCTCTCACTTTGAGCTCGCCTATAGCGGCCTTGTCTTTACAGATCCACTTGTCCTTAAAGACCTTCTTCTTCTCAGCCCAGCTATCGACCATTTCCCTCATCTCCCTCCGGAGGGTGGCGTGAATCTGCACACCAGCAGCTCTTTCCTTTTCCAGCGCCTCCTCCATAAGCATGCAGGCATTGGTCTCCTCGATTGAGAGCTGCTCAGCATCTCGCAGGTCCGCTTTAGCCTTGAGTACGCATTTTTCCATCTCCACGAGCTGGGCAGCGAGACCATATTTCTCCTTCTGGAGCCCGCGGGATATCTCCTTTTCAGAAAAGAACTTTGCGAGAGCAACATCCCTCTCCAGTTTGAGTTCAAGCCTTTAAGCATCGTGAACTTCAGTGGTCTGCTCAATGACCGCGCGGAGGTTCGCACAAACCTTCTCCGCGAAGTTCTTGTAGTTGCTCTCTACCCGAGCAATCGTCTTGTTCTGAGCAGCGATATACTGCAAGACAGATAAATTACAGTTTAAGCTAAGCAATTAAGTGATTAACTACAAAGGGTATACGAACTCAGGAAAGACAGAAAATTACCCAGAGCAAATGAGTAGTCTCGTTTTGCACCTCCTCCTTGTAAACCATCTCCGGAAATGGAGGAAGATGAACTGTCGCTTCCTTCATCGAAAGAAGGACATCGCGAGGGTGACGCCCTCCTCGCCTGGTTCCAGTGCCTTCTATGGGGATCTGCGCCTCACGGGAACCAGATACCTCACGGGCGGGGTCTTGAGGAATCATCTCCTCATCACGGTTTTCTGGCGTGACCAGACGCTCGTCTTCGGCGGCACTTTGCTCGCCGGATGGCTCGACCGCCACAATTTCCATGGAGGCAGGAGCTGCGGGAGTGGAAGATTCAGCCTCCACTCGTGCAATGGTAGATCCTTCAGCCCTAGCAGGCGGATCCACGGCCATATCTTCTGGTCCGTGGGAAGGATCTGCAATAAAAAGTAAATTACCGTCTGACCTATTAATGATAGAGCAATTCCCAATACTCGATAAAAACATGGTACATGTTACGGAGGAAACAGTAACCTCCACCATCTCCTCCTCGCGGGGAGGAGGATCCACGGGAAACGCCTCAGTAGAGTGTTCCCTTCTCGGAACAGAGAGCATCACGGCCTAAGCAGGGCGAGCAGCAGCGATTATTTGATTCTCGCCAACCCCAGCCGCCAAGTCACGAGAAAGGCGAGTAGGGGGTCTCATCGGCATGCTCTGAGAAGTTTTTTGTTTCGATAACTCCGCTCGCTTCTTCTTCTTCTTCTCATTAGTCGGGGAGACAGAACTCTTCTTCTTCTCATTAGTCGGCGAGACAAAGTTCTTTTTCCTTTTTCCTCGAACCCTAGAAGGAGGCAACGTGACTTGAAAGAAATCACCCTCGTGCGGAGCTACAAAAATCATGGCATTTCATCAGCCCCGTCACAACAAATGTCTAAAAAAAAAACAAAAAACTTACACAAAAGAGCGTTCTAAATTCGAGTCGGCGTAAAGGACGACCATCGGATATCTCCTCGTTGTCGAAGCCTCTCTGCAAGCTTCACAACGCAGTCGTAAGACTTTATTTGTCCTAAACCTTGAATCCGATAAGTGAGATTTCTAGTTAGGAATCACTTATGATAGCCATCCACGACTGAAACGGATACTTTTAGCCATGTGGGGTGGAAAGAAACCCAGGATTCTATTTTATCATCAATCCAATCACCTCCGTAAAATCCAGTAGATTAAGGGATGGAACATAATCCTGGGCAAAACAAAGAAGAGACGAGCAATGGTTATCGAGCACAATCGGGGTAATTGACGAGCACCTAAGAAAGTCGAGCAGGATGCTCGACCAGTCTCGTGAGTCCAAGCGACTCGAAGCCTGCTTGGCGGGAATCGGCCGATGCTCGCAGGACAGATCTTGAAGAAGAAGTACTGATCCCACTTCATCTCATGATCCTTGTTAGGCAGTTCCGTGACCACCTTGCGACCAGGCCTTCCGGACATATAGAAAGTCCCCTTACCGTACGGGTTGGTCTTCACCATCCACAGGTAAGGGACGTCTTGTCCTCACAGGGGCTCTTTCTGCTCCACCGAGAGGGTTAGGGTCCCCAAGGTCGCCCGAATAAACGATGGGCACACCTGGGGAAGCGCAAGGTTCAGGGAATCAAGGAGCGCGAGCAGTTCATACGGAATAGGGAACCGCAGCCCACACTCCTTGAAGAAAATCGGATACGCGCACAGGTATCGTTGCGGTACTAGCGTAGTCACCTCCTCCGGGAACCCGTTCTGTTTCCCAAACAAGGTCAGAATTCTCTGAGTTAACACAGGAGGAGGATGAGGGCCAAAAATCTCCATCCCTTCCACCGGCGACTCAAGATACGCCTGATTCTCAGTCGCGAAACTGGAGGAAGTTTCAGGCTCGTCGTCAGAGCTCGAAAGCGGATACTCTGGCGACGGTATTGAACGTCGGCGCTTTCTTCTCAGTGGCTGGACCCTCTCGTACTCGAAGGCTTATGTGTCCTCGGAATCGGAACCTCTAGCCATTTATAAGAAGATAGAAGGGCAATAGAAAGGAAAAAAAGGAATTACTTGAAAAGTATCGTTCGCTTCGAAGGATTCAAGAAAGTATCGAAGATTTCGCTTCGAAGAGTCCGAAAGAATTTAGAACTAGGGAAGGAGGAGAGAGCACTTAGAAAGTTAAGGGATTTTTTGAGAAAAAAGTTAGGAAATGGCGGAAATGACGGGAGGGATACGGTTAATCCCGTTATATTCCCAATTCCCACACCTCGCCGGATGAACGCCAGGTGGAAACACAACACATCCAACGGTCGGGGCAAGCTACGCGTGCGACGATGTTACAGTTACCACACGCGTGGAGAAAGCACCCGTCAGATGTGCGCCACGTGTCAACCATCTAATGGAGAATACCAACTGTCGCCACACGCGGGGGAAAGGTGAAACAATGTCCCACTCGTGCCGGCTTGAAAGTCCCGCCAAAAGAAAAGAGAAGTTTGCGAAAAAGAGCTTGCACAAACAAAGAGCTCGCACAAACAAAACCTAATCATGGACAAGAATTTGTTCGAATATATTCGCCGAAAAAAAAGGCAAGACGCGGGCAAAGTTTCGAGAGAACAACGCCGAAAACAGGCGATAGCGAGCAAAACCTCGCAAAGATAACTTCATAAATAACCAAATTTAAAAATCAAAGATTAACAAAAGAGCAACTTCTGATTACGCTTAAAACAACGATTAACTGCGAGAAGCTAGACTGATCACCTAGCGAGCAGCAAACCAAGAATGTTTTACATAAAAACATTTGGAACAAGAAAATGCAACCATTACTCAAAGGGCGAGAAAGACGCCGCCAATGTTCGAAAAACAATTAATAAAAAGAACGAACAAAACTTAAAAGAGAGGGAAAAAGGGGCAAAAAAGAAAAAACGCCAGTCATAAGATATGGCAAGGAGAATTAACCCCATTCGGAGAAACTCCCTCAAAAGAAGAAGGCTCTTGATCAGTAATAACATCCTCACCGACTAAGTCGGAATAGTCCAGGAGACTAAGATCACCTTCGAGCCCAGACAACTGATCCTGAAGGCGAGCTTCCTCCGATTTGATATCAAGGTCTCCTTTCTTCATCTTATCAATCATGTCTAAACGGGCATCAACATCAGAAACCTTCACTTCTTTCTTCCCTTCTTGGTCTTTCTTATCAAGACGAGACTGCAGTCGGGAAAGATGATCGCGATGCTTAGACGATAAATCCTCCGTAGCCGCGGCAATTGCAGTCTCTATGGAGGATTCTCGAGCAAGACGCTCTTGTTGCAATAAGCTTTCGAGTTTGGAGATTCTCTTGTTCGCCAAAACAAGGCGACTTGAGAGGCATTTAAGCTCGACCAGGTTTTTGACCTCTTTTTCCTGAGCAGAACTAAGCATGCTCGCCATAGTGTCAACCGTCTTGCTTGGTTCATGAACAACGGGAGATGAAAAACGAGCTTTGCACACACTAACATAACAGTTGAAAGCTGCGATAGCGTGCAAAGGAATAAGTAATGACGTCATATGCAACAACGGAAAGAAACCTAGTAAAAGTTATTTTACCTGTCCGAAGCTGTCCAGAACATCGGAATAAGTCACACTCTCCGCCATGTCGGAAAACGTAGGGACAATGCAGCCGCGATGTTTGAAGTGACGAAGAACAATCGACATAGCATCTTTGTCTTCGGTTATAGGGCAATTCTGAGTGTGCGAGAAACTCCAATGAAATTTTGGAGTAACATAATCAGAACGTTTCCCGCGAGCAGGAGTAGGGGCACCAGAAAGTTGTTGCCCACCCTCTCTCTCCGGGTCAGTACAAATCACCATATCATCAGCTACACGTGATCGTTTGCCCGGGTGTTCATGCGAGTCCACCTTCCCCCGACCAACGGGAGGAAGATCACCAGATGAAGTATCTCCAGGATTGGGACGTTTGTAAACCATCAAACGAGGACGATTCTGACCTCCCCGAGAGCGAGGATTACGGCCTGAAAGAAAAACAATACAAGTCATTCTCATGACGTGAAATAACAAAGTAAGATTCAGAACCGAAAGAATTAATACCATCGGATTTAGCATCTTTGTCTGCACAGTCCGAAGAAGACATTCTCGCGGAGATCACTTAAGAATACGGGAAGCGAAAGGAGCTAAGGACCGGTATAAATAGGAAAGGAGACAGAAGCAAATCAGATATGGAAAACCTAGATCCTCGAAGATACAGACTTATCAAAAGAATAGGAAAAATCCCCAACATAACACGCTTTTGAACCGACTGAACCGCTTCAGAAGCTGGGGGGCTCCTGTTGGTACCAGGCCCAAAATCCTTAACGGGCTCAACAATAATTGGATGGGCCGAACAAATAACCAGGCGAGCTCCATGAAGTTCTTTGGGCCGAGCATACGAAGCCCAGAAGAACGCAGCCGACTAAGCGAGCAACAGACTCGTTCGCCAACCTTCGCCATGCTCGCCGGGAATCAAGGAGAAAATCTCGGAGAATCTTGAGAGGATCTACACCCAAAGATTTAGGGCCAAGAGCCTATAAATAGTAGTCTTTAGCCTTAGAAAGAGGGGACGAAAAAAAAGGAGAGAGAAAACCCTAGAGCTTAGGAACTAAAGGACTTGTTCGATCTCCATTTATAACGTATTTTCGTCTAATAAAGGTGTTTGATTCAAAGTTCTACGATTTCTTAACTAGTGTTGAGTTTCAGCATCAACATGGCATCTATCATAACTTACCGTTGTTTTTTGACATTATATATCAAATGATTAACTTATACACTACCTATGTAATATATAAAAGTTTTGGGGAAAAAGAGATGAGATATCAAATCTAAGATTTTAAGGAAAAAATATATTACTTAGTGAGTAAAGCATTGATGAAAGATAAAAATTGAAGAGAAAGAGCAAAATTATTTGTAGTTTAAATATTATTCACAGCAGAGCCTGCCTTGACCTGTTGTTTTGGTCTAATATTTGAAGAGATATAAATGGATGAAAACTAAACTTAATCGTGCACCTATCCGCACCAGAGTGTACATTCTAGTTATTTGGCTAAGAATCTCCTCATAACATTAAGCCAATAAGATATTACCACGTGTCTCTGATATCCAATTCAGCTAAGCCATGGAAATACTTTAGCAACGTGGCCAAATATTGCACAGTAGTATTCTCCACTGCAAATACCACTTCACCCTTAATGTAACGTACAAAATACATATAAGCTCAAATTAGTGTAGGGGTAATACTGTAATTTACAGGACCATCATTCTTCTTTCTCGAGCCCGCCTAGCTTCACCGTCCCTCATCCAGGACGGCTAACGAACAGTTTTAACTGTTAATGCTTTTTTAAAAACAATGCACATTTTCTTTGTGCCGGCTTCTTCGTCTTCATCTCCTTCTCCGGCGAATACTTCTTCATTTTCTCTGTTGTTTCTTGCTCATTCTCAAATTCCTGAGAATCTCTGTAAATTACCCGCGGCGAAGATTCATATCGGTGGAACTCATGGAATCTCCGGTCAATCGTTTCTCTCACATCATCCATGCTCATCTAAGAAAACGTCTCTGTATGCAGTCGTCGACAGGTCTTCTTCAGGTGTATCATCTACGAATAACGAGGGAGGGGACTCTAACTCGGAGGGAGTATTAGTAGTTCGACGGCCGTTGTTGGAGAATTTCGATAAGGAATCTAGTGAGGAAGAGGGAAAAAAATATCCAGCGAGGATCGATGCTGGTCTGAGTAACATAGCGAAGAAGATGCCGATATTTGAGCCGGAGAGATCAGACTCGTCGTCTTCGTCTTCAGCCGCGGCTGCTGCAAGGGCTCAAGAGCAGCCACTTGCGGTGAATCTGGACTTATCTCTGTACAGAGCAAAGGTTCTTGCGAGGAATTTCAGATACAAAGACGCTGAGAAGATTCTGGAGAAGGTAACATCGATTTCTTCGGCCGTTTGGTCAGGGTCAGTCAGTATGTGATCATGCAATTCCAACAATCAATTTGGTGGATGAGATTGAATAATGGATTTTAAATTTTAACGGTTTTTCCAATTTTAAATCAGTATAATGGAGTTGCACCCAAAAAAGAAAAAAGTATAATGGATGTCTTCTTGGAGTAGTATCCCCGGATTATAGTGAGATAAATGTAGCAAGTAGACAGACGTCTATTGAGTCTAATCATTTCTTGTTGGGTTCGAAGTGCATAGCTTACTGGCCGGAGGATGGGAGACCGTACGTGCAGTTGGGGAAGATACTAAGCAAACAATCGAAGTCAGCTGAAGCTCGAATCGTGTATGAGAAAGGGTGTCAAGCTACACAAGGAGAGAATGCATATATTTGGCAGGTGCTACATTTTTTTTTTGGTTTCTCATGCGGGTATCATGTACCGTTTATCCTGCACCAACAAAGTAATTTTTGTTATTGGAACAGTGTTGGGCAGTTCTGGAAAACAGATTGGGAAATGTAAGAAGGGCCAGAGAATTGTTTGATGCAGCTACGGTGGCTGACAAGAAGCATGTTGCAGCCTGGCATGGATGGGCAAACCTGGAGATAAAACAAGGAAATATTAGTAAAGCTAGAAATCTGCTCGCTAAAGGACTCAAATTTTGTGGCAGAAACGAGTATATCTACCAAACACTTGCCTTGTTGGAGGCCAAAGCTGATCGGTACGAACAAGCAAGGTACCTGTTCAAGCAGGCCACCATATGCAATTCGAAGAGCTGTGCCAGTTGGTTGGTAAGTGTTTCGCATCATCATACATGTTTATGATTCGAGCTAGACCAATGCCACTCCACTAAGGGGTGTATTGTAGGATAGATAATGACAAATTAATGTGTAAAGAAAAAAGGGCGATGACAATACTTCAGTTTTCCGGGAAACAAAATTTTACCCGCCCATGTCTCTTTTTGATCAGGATTCAGTTTCTTGTGGCTTATAATGAAAATATAAAAAATGTTCTGAGTGAGACTCTCTTTTCGTGCTACATGTTCATTTTTACGAACAGGCATGGGCACAGTTGGAGATACAGCAGGAGAGATACCCAGCTGCTAGAAAGCTTTTTGAGGTAACTGCTACAACATCTTTTATATTTCCCACTCGAAAGCTTCAGGCTCTGATTGTGCATTTCTTTTTCGTTTCTTAACAGAAAGCTGTACAAGCAAGCCCCAAGAATAGGTTTACGTGGCACGTGTGGGGGGTGTTCGAAGCTGGTGTAGGTAATGTTGAGCGTGGAAGAAAGCTTCTGAAGATAGGCCATGCGCTAAATCCCAGAGACCCTGTTCTCCTTCAGTCTCTTGGCTTACTGGAGTACAAACACACGTCTGCTAATCTTGCCAGGGCTTTACTAAGAAAAGCATCAGAGCTTGACCCAAGACATCAACCTGTTTGGATTGTAAGTATACAGGATTCAAATTGGTTGTATTTAACCTTAGACTGGCTCAAATTGTTTTGGTATATATGTTTTCTTGAAAGTTTGAACTTTAGATTTTTGCTAATTTTACTCCCTTTTTACTGATTTCAAATTGTAAAAAAAATTAAACCATTTCACTTTGTAGACTCTAGATTACCAAGTTCTATATGGCTAGCGATTTTAAGAGTCCTTACTGGTTTGTTATACGGAGAAAATGATCGGTGAAAGTGTATCCTGGTTTAGGCTTGGGGTTGGATGGAATGGAAAGAAGGAAACACATCAACAGCTAGAGAACTTTACCAAAGAGCTCTCTCCATTGATGCAACTACTGAAAGTGCTGCTCGTTGTCTACAGGTATAAGTAATGAATATTGTTTCATTTCCAGGTCTTATCTCAGTGAATGAACGAAAACATTTTAAAATCCTTAATACCTATTCGATTTTTCTTTTTTGTCAAAAAAGACCTATTCGATATCAACCAAAAATTTGTTGTAATTACAAACTAGGCAGCAATTTTGCTAAAAGTATAGCATATGTGGACAAAGCTGAAGCAAATTCATTGTCTTGACAGGCGTGGGGAGTTCTAGAGCAGAGAGCAGGAAACCTTTCAGCAGCAAGAAGGCTGTTCAGATCATCATTGAACATTAACTCACAAAGCTACGTTACATGGATGACATGGGCACAGCTTGAGGAAGATCAAGGAGACACTGAACGTGCTGAGGAAATCCGTAACCTCTATTTCCAACAAGTAAGATCTTGTACACATTCTTGCTTTATATATGAAGTTTCTATATATTCATGTGTTCTCCTTTGCAAAACAGCGCACAGAGGTTGTTGATGATGCGTCGTGGGTCACGGGATTCTTGGATATTATCGATCCAGCTTTAGACACCGTTAAAAGGCTCTTGAACTTTGGTCAGAACAATGACAACAACAGGTTAACTACTACTCTTAGAAACATGGGTAAAGCCGAAGTTAGCCAATCGAATCAGCAACCCGAAAGCTCTGTGAGGCGCGAGGACACTGAAACTGGGAGCGGCTTTAACCTCGATGCTTTTTTACGCGAGAAGCTGTCGTTGGATCCTTTGAAGCTGGACGTTAATCTTGATTCTCAGAGGTTAGGTAGATTCAGTCGAGGGAGAATAAAATAGTGCTTGAGAAAATATGGGGTGAGAAGCAAAGATAAATATAGTGGGTGAATATGTAAAGATTTGAAAATTAAGAGTTTTGGTGAAAAACAATCAACTTATTATGATACTAGGATTAACGCCACATTTGATTATTTTTCTAAAGTTTATTCAATGTTGTTGGACTTGTATTTATATTTTAGAATATTGTTTTTGACATGTTGTTTTAGAGACCTATATTCCTAACTAAAATTGATATGTATTAGAGGAACCGAACCCGACAAAATACCCAAATAGTTCCTAAATTTATATACTTGAAAAATTGAATACAAATTAAAACCAAATCAATAACCAAATTTTAGTTTTCTAGAATCTTTTTATTATTGTTGTTTTTAATTTTGAATTTTTATATAAATTACCTCTAAATCCGAACTCCACATATCCAAAAAATAAAAATATACAAGTAAATCATAAATCAAAAAAACCAAAATTCTGAATTAGAGAAACTAAAGCAGACTAAATACCATAAATGGATCCTAAATATATGTAACCGAAAAACCGAATCCAAACCTGAAGCAGAACCGAATTTGTAACCGGAAAATTCTGAATTAGATTTTATGTTACTTTTTCTATTAAGTATTTATTAGTTTTGAATTTTTATATAAAAATCTGTAAAAAACCCATCTTATGCCTATTTTTAAAGGTTGTTATGAACTTAGGTTAATTTTATCATATAGTTTACAACACAGTCAAAATAAAAGTGTCTTTTCATTTAAATATATAAGATTTAAAGATGAACTCATACCTTCTTTTTTGATCAGGGAGAAGGGCAAGCCTAGCCCTCGGCATAAAAACCAAAACCGAAATATCGAACAAAACCAAACCAAACCAAACCAAAACCGGTTAACTAACCGAACAGATCTGAAATTCAAGAACTAAAAGAACCAGAATGGAATAGGTGCGGAACCGATAGCTGAAAGGGTACCCGAAAGAACTGAAACATAATTATATATTTAAAAATAATTATTTATATAGAATTTAATAGTCTAAATATCCAAAATTATAACTATAGATCCAAATTTGTTAGTCTATTTGAACCACAATTACTTAAAAAACTAAAATATTCAATTTATATAATTAATTTGTGATTTTTTAATAATTTTTTTGATTTTTAAAAAGAAATTAGATAGAAGTACCTGAACGAAAACCAAACCGAATTTGAATAGGTACCTATTGGCTACTTCGAGTTCGGAACTGAAAAAACCGGAACCAAAACCTAACCAGACCGAAATTTGATAAGTACCCAATGGTTACAATTTTTTCGGAACCGAAAGAACCTAACCAAACCAAACCAAACCGAATAACCGAATGCCCAGGGCTAGGCAAGCCCTCAAACTTTTATTAAAACAAAAATATCAACTTAACAACAAATGAGTCTTGGATACAAAGATCCATTTGCATACGACAATGAGATCGAATGAACCTAGTCTGGTGGTACAAGAAAGGAATGAGAACCAAAAGAAAGAGAAAATGCATAGTTAACAAATCCATCATCTAAACGATTTGCCTTCTTATACACATGAGTAAAACAGATTATCTAGTCTCTCGATAAAAAACCATAGCACAAGCGTACTAGAAATGACAGGAAATGAGAATCAACAAACCCTGTCGTAAGAAAATCCACCACCATCTCCGAGTCAATCTCAACCTCCAACCGAGACAACCTTTTTTCCCAAGCAATGTAAAGACCGTAGTAGACCCCCCATAGTTCTACCAACGGTGCAGAACACCTACCAATCGTAACAACAAATCCGCTGCACCAATTACTATTACTATCACGTACCAGGAGGAGCTACCCAATGAATCAAATGTTCCACTCTAGCTGGAGGTGTAGAGGCTGTCCGTGTAGCAAGTCGAGCCATAGAGACCTCTCGACCTAACCGCTTAATAAAGAGAACTCTATCTTATCATTTACCAATGTTGTCAACAACATAGCCATATCGCCACTTCCAAGCCCACCATAGATTTATTACAAACAAAAGCGACCATTTCGAACCCTCCGCAACTTGTGAGATTCCAATATTGTTGAATATCCATTCCAGAAGTGTCAATTGGAAAAACTGACGTTTCTTCCGAGCGGGTACAATTTGATTCCATATGCCTGAGATCGAAGGACAATCTTGTAAAACATGAAGAATACTCTCTACATCGCATTTACAAATTTGCACCTATCCGATGAAGAAATATGACGACGAAATCTCTCTGCGTTAGTCATTTAAATTTGCAATACGTCGAGCCACAAGAAAGTACATACCCGTTCTGGTACATGATGATGCCAAATACAGTCAAAGAACAATGATATATTTTATCTTGGAACTGATAAAGCAATCAAAGAGGTGTAGGCTGACTTAACGGAGAATCTACCATCCGAAGAACCCCCCCCCCAAGATAGACGATTTGTTGCTCTTGTAACCTCATCAACAACCACCGATAATAGCTTTAACTTTGTGTTTGAGGAGATATACGGCTCAATTAAGGACCAATTCCATCCTTCTCCCATGCACCAAAACTCCTTTACTCGCTCTGTCAATAACATATTCGGAACCTCGGAGGTAGTAACTTCAAGAAGCAGAGACGAAGTGAGCCACTTATCCTCCCAAAAGGAGACCAAGCTTCCTTTACCCAGCACCCAACAAAATCCTGGTATAACAACTTCATTTAGACCTTGAAGTATACTTCTCCAAACAGGTGAGGCATTACTCTTCGCCTTTAACCATATAGTATCTCGAACATCCCCAATCTTATATTTCCCATGTAAGATTTGAAACCATAAACCCGATTTATCTTGGAGAATACGCCAATCCAATTTGGCCACTAGAGCTTTGTCATATCACATGAATGACGGATACCCAAACCTCCTTCACTTTTAGGCGTACAAACTCGGCTCCAAGATAAGAGATGTTGCTTGCGATGATCAATCGAGCCACCCCATAAGAAGGAACTTGACAATCAATTCGACTGATTCAGAATTGATTTAGGTAGGAAAATTGAACTCATCACATGAACATGAATCGACGAGAGGACTGCTCTTGTAAGAGTTATTCAGCCAGCTAAACTCAAAAAACAACTTTTCCAACTCGAAAGCCTAGATGAGACCTTCTCCAACACATCCGTAAAGGCAGTTCTATTAATAGCTTTTTGCAAGATGGGCATACCGAGATACTTTCCCAAATCATGAATGACCAAGATTCCACTTACCAAACTAATTTGATTAGCCAAGTCTCGATAAAAATTTGAGGAGAAGAAGATCTTCGACTTCTCCAAGCTGACTCGTTGCCCTGAAACTCCACAAAAACGATCCAAAACATGCTTAATCACATGAATTTCTCCTAAATATGCTTCTGCAAAAAGAATGAGATCATCTGTAAAGCAGATATATGACAGACATAGACCATCCCAGGAGAGTTGAATACGCTTCCATTCTTTTGAAGCAACCGAAAACTCAATGAGGTGACACAAGCGTTCAATACACAAAAAGAAAAGGTAAGGGGAGAGAGGATCCCCTTGCCGTAATCCATGTTATGGAGTAAAAGAATGGGTCTTCTCTCCATTCCAAAGTAAACTCATCGAAGGACCCTTAACACAACACATGATCCACTCGACCAAATTCTGAGGAAGACTAGCGGCATTAAGAGTATCCTCTAAGAAATCCCATTTGATCCTATCATATGCTTTCTCAAGATCTAGTTTGAGTAGCATCCAATCCTTCTTATCCCTCTTACACCTCATTGAATGGACAACTTCCTGGACCACCACAATATTATCAATGCTCAATCTACCTGGAATAAAACTCGCTTGTGTTGGCCCAATAAGTTTTGAGATAAGCGGCTTTAACCTTCCTACCAAAGTTTTCGTGATCGTCATGAACAAGATATTACAAAGACTAATCGGGCAAAATTGTTTGATACTTTCTGGGTTAAGAACCTTCGTGATCAACACCAATAGAACATCATTTGTTCCTTTCGGTAGGGTACCCTTTTCAAAAAAATCAAGCACAAAACGAGTTACCGACTATTCAACAACTTCCCAGCAATCTTGATAAAAAAAACAAGTTGCAAACCATCAGGACCTAATGCCTTATACTTACCCATCATTCTTACAGCTTTCTCCACCTCAGCAATTAGAAACAACCTATTCAAAGTCAAAAGCTCACTGTGGCTCATTCTCAGAAAACCATCTCAGGAGAGTAAAATGCGCTCGCTAGAAATATCTCTTAGTGAGCATAACAAAGAATAGAACTATACCGCGAGTTCCTCAAGTTTATCATGATCAGTTATCCACACACCATTGTCATCTCTCAGCATTTCAATCATGTTATGTCGTCTATGAATAATTGTTGAGGTGTGAAAGAACCTAGTGTTTCGATCTCTCAAAGTAATCCACTTTTCTCTCGATTTTTGAAACCAAAGGACTTCCTATTGCTCCAAAATAGTATCAAACTCCTTAAGTAAAGTTTCATCTTCTGTTAATAAGGCATCTGATTGGTCTTGTTCTAGTTGATCTTGCACCCGCTTCAGTTTAGTAATTAAGGAATCCTTACGTCTAGTAATATCTCCTAAATCTTCCTTATTCCAAGTCTTCAAAGCTACTCTCAACCTTGATAAGGCTTTAGGGGTGTCTAAAGAATTACTCCAAGATGCTTGTAACATCTCTTTGAAGCCCTCATGTTTTAACCAAGCAGCCTCAAAACGAAATGGTCTTCTCTTAGGATTGGACACCGAGATAGGGCAAAGTTGAAGATAAAGAGGAGTGTGATCCGAAGAGAGAAAAGGTAGATGTGTCACCTTTGCATTCTGCCACTTAAAACGTGTATGTGCACAACAAAAAACTTTATCCTGATGTTTTACTATAAAGTTCTGCTCACTATGACCACGTTTCCACGTAAACTTGCTATCGCAAAAACCCAAATCCACCAAGGCTGAGAAGTTTATCCAATCTCCAAAAAACTAAAAATCTAGGAGATAGGCTACCACTCCCACCAACACGCTCATCCAAACAAACAATAGAGTTAAATTCACCTCCAAGAATCACCAGTTCCAACACTTGGCTCAGCACTTGAGTACTCTCTCCACATATCACTGCGGTGCGAAGCAAACAGAGCAGCATATACCACAATAAGGTGAACCACTTCGATCCCCAATTCAACCTTAGCATGAATATACTGGTCCGATGCTCCAATTACCGTCACATTACCAATTTTAGATCGCCAAAGAAGCCATATTCCTCCACCATGGCCGATCGCATCAACTCGGAACTGATCCTCAAAACCTAAATTCGAGCAAATAGCACTAGCTCTGTCTGCTCCAGCATGTGTTTCAAAAAGAGTTAGAGTATTAGTATTATTATTTTTCAACAAGTATCTAATAGATCTTCAAAAATTTGGTTTGTTTGCCCTCCCCTCGGGAATTCCAAAAAAAACAATTCATCATAGAAATAATAACGAGTAAGGCTAGAACCACCGAGGTAAGCTATTAAGATTTCATCGCATCTACCTCCTCACCAACCAGAGAAGGACCAAAATCCAAAAGAGCCACTTGCAAGACATCAAGTACAAACCTCGCGAGGGGAGACGTAGCCTGTAAGGCAGAAGGTAGGGGAGTAACAGTGAGACTAGCTTCATGAGAATGCGAGTTCTCACTTAAAACACCAGTGTCATCTTGTTCCACACGTACACTATCACACACATCAGGGAGTTTTGTATCGCTAAGAGTATTATCAAAAATCAAACTCCGACCAGGGTGAGACAAAGGTTGCTTCATCTTTTGTTTGATAATCCCTAGAGGTTTTTGAACAAGCTCTTTCTTCGCTTTAGTAATCCCATGAGAATCTACATTTTGCACCAAATGGCTCTCTGTAGAAACCAAAGATAGGTTCCTTTTAGAATCCTTGGACTGCAAATTAGGATCAACATTCCTCTCATTCTCCTTATTCTCTTCAGACTTTTTCCTATGTTCCTCCGACCTCGGCTTGGACAAAATCTCAAGCTGCTTAAAGCTTATTTGAAATGACAATTGTACCATACTATTGGTTATCTCGTACACCTTGTTGTCTATTATTAAGGCCAGAACCATAAACTCTATCCGTAGAAGCCAATGTCTTCACGGCTCCACTCTTACGTCGGTTAGAACTTCTCACCACAACAAAACCATCTGAAGGAGCCTCAACCCTCTTAACAGCCTCTAATGCTGGTGTAGCCATCAACATCTCAGGACTTGGGGTAATACTTGTTGTTGATTTTTCATGAGGCTTAACAGGACAAGAGTGAATTAAGTGCCCATAAATTCCACAACCGGAGCAGATGTTAGATTAACCTTCATAAGTTGCATAATATCAAACATTATTAACAACTACTGAACTCTTGAAAGGAAGTGATAGATTAACCTCCACACAAATCCTAGCAAACCTAGCACGGTCAAAGCTCATAGTGGTTTCATCAACTCGAATGGGTTTCCTTATACCACGCGCAATGGTCATTAAGATTGATGAGTGATACAAATTATATGGGAGGTTCATAAGTCGCACCTATACCAGAGTTGTTCGAATCGAATCATGAATCGGATCAAAATCCGGAGACCATTCCTTTATTAGCAAGATACTTCCAAAGATCCTCCACGGGCCTCTTGTTACAGCATCATAATAGTCTATTGCGTTGTCAAACCAGATCATAAAGAACTGCTTGAGAAGATCCATTATATGAAACTGGCCACTCGGTTTCCATAACTCATGTAGCTTCCTATTCAAGGTAACAATATTCACCGATCTACTCAAGATTTTGACGAACACACAATATATTCACATCCCATTCATCACTTCTAGCACCTCTTTCTCTACAGTAACAACACCCTCTCCTCTATCCCCTTCCGGAAAATCAATCCTCATTTTCGATTCAATAAAGTCCTTATCTAACACTTCTCTCGGGTTTGGGGTTCCACTGATACGTGACTGCTTAAATTTCGAAGCCAGACACCCCACCATCCGGAGTGATGAGGACATCGACCACAAGACCTTGCTACTTGAAGCCATGGAGGTCCCAAGCATGCATGATGGACCAAGTACAAGATGTAAAACAAGTGTGCTAAGAGACAAGTTCAATCATGGAATATGCAAGCTACTAGGACTCATCTCTTCAACCATGGACACCAACCAAGCACTTACCAGAGCATACATGCAAGTGGCTACTAGTTCAACCACCAACCGAGCAAATAAGGTAAGTATGTGTTACATAACTAACTTTCATGAAGGTGGTGACAACAACTAGCTCCAACAACAAAAACACGCGGAACTTGAAGACTTGCCATGTTTAGAAACCGTGTGAGACTTTATTATGTTTGATTTTATTTTATTATGTGTTTAATTTCGTATCTTACATCATGAATGCTGCGCCATTCAAGTTTCATTTAGAGATCTGATTGCATAATTGTAGAGCTTAATTAGCTCCATTTTCTGCCTATTGAAGGCACCACCGACGAGCTATATATAAAGCTCCTTACGGTTTTGTATTTTTCAACCACATATCAATAAAGCTGAACATTTTTCTTACAAAGAAAATCCCTTTGCCGTCTTTATCTCTTTGAGGATTCGAGAGAAAGAGCCGAGATCAAGTCTTGTGAGGAGTCCAAGCTTGATCGGACTGAGATTATCAAAGGAATCATCACCCTCCTTTGTGGTTCTCATTCGATCATTTCTGGATCATCCATCAACTGATTGAGGATCAACTCTTGAAAGTCTTCTACACCGATTCTATCATCAACAAGTCACAAGGATCGATCCTTTGAGGTCTTTTTGTGATTTTCTCAGATCCAAACTCACCACGAGGCGCACATCACAAAGGGTCTCCCGGTGGACGAGTCTTATCACCTACGTCCAACATCACCGCATCCAATGCACCAATCACACTAACCTTAATCGCCTTACTCGTCGCCGTCATTCACACGGACTTGGATGAAGAGCTAGAATGCTCTTACTTGGATAACAATAATCATCTGTACAATAATTATCTGTACTCTTCTATGATCTATTATACTCTCCATACTCTCTTCACTTATTTAATTCTCATTTTGCCCTTTGATTTAAAGTTACATGAGAAATAAAATATTAAAAGAGTTGGTTGACTCCCATATCGGTTGACTACCGCTTGCTTTTGTTTTTTTTTTCCTTTTAAATTAGAAATAAAATATGGGTCATTAAAACTAAACTTTCATTTCCTAACCAGTTTTTTTTTTTTGCTCAATTCTAGTGGACAATTTCTGTAAGATCCGACCGTAATGATGATTCTCGAGCTTGAATGTGTGTATTTTGTATTTTACCATAAAATAAAAAATATTAAAATGTAGATTTGGCTCATCTCTACCAGACCAACTTTATTCATTCCAACTAAAATTAATCTACCCAATAAACGGTTTATTATTTTCGTTGTCTATGTCTCCAGTGATAATTCATGCGAAAATTGGTTTAAATATTTCACATATATTTCATGTTGATTCACTATATTATAAGATATAAACAAATATTTTACATCGGTTTACACCAGTTTACTTTATTTGCTTGGTTCAACAAATCGTATGGTTCATTATAATATCATTAGTTCAATATAATTGGTTCATTACATATTAAAATCATGAAATTAATAGAAACTAAGTTATCTACAAAGGTTTATGTAGAGAAATAGGATCTATGTTACATTTTGCTAGTAAAAGACACTTATAAATTATGATGTATTTAGTAGTGATATTCATATAATGTGGCCAAAGTTGTATAAATGTATAAATGTAAGAAATACGTATATGTAATCATCTAAAAAGTTACAAAATTTCATATATTAACTGATTCAACTAGTTTTGATAAATTTTATGTCGGTTAAACTACTAATTAATGATTTAAAGTCAAAATATAACAATTTGTATTTAGGGACAACTAAATAACAGAAAATATAATTACGTTTTAGAAAAAAAAGGCATTTAATCAAAATCAATAATTTGTTTACAAACGGATTGTCTTTTTTTTTGTTTAATTCTTTTGCTGTGAGGACATATTGACTAGAAATATATTAAAAACTAACTCAACACAAACGACCAAACTAATTTAATTCAAACCACTTAAACAATCATTATGCAAAAATGAAAACACTAGAAGCTTTGAAAGTCATCATTATGTTGATCTCTGATTCTGAATTTAGCAACAAAAAGCTGATGTTGTATGAGGAAGAGACCAAATTTGATTCCACAACTAGTTCAAGAAATTCTCTGCAGATCTCTTGAAGCGTCTCTGCAATTTTTATTTTGTTAAAAACCCTATTGTTCTTTGCTCCAACGCTTCTGCAATTTCATAAAATTGTTCACAATTTTTTTATTCGATTGGACAAATACGTGGCTCTATGAATCTGATTAAATGATACATTGAGAGAATCCGAATCTGAGTGAGAGGAAAACTATATGAGAGAATGGTAAAGATGTAATCCATGAAAGAGAAAGAAATGGAAATTTTTTGAAGAATATGAAATATCGAATGAAAAAATTCTGGTTTAATATGGAGTGAGAAGAAGACAAAATAGTTGCTGAGAGAGAAGAAGAAATAATAAATTTTTATTAATTAGGTTATTGTTTTACATGAAATGAGTCGGGTTTGTTTCTAACCTGTTTTGAAGTTGGATCTGTAATTTTAATATATAGGGACAAAAAGGTAAACAACAATAAAATTGTAAAAGAAATGATTTAATTAAATTCATGTTTTTAGAGGAGAGTATTTTTGCACATTTCTCTTCAATGAAGAGTCTTTTAGCCATTGATCCCACGGACTTACGCTATTCACTTTGTGTATAACAACTCTTTAGATGAACTCATACCTTAATCAATCCGGTAATTGCATATGACTGACTGTATCTAATTATTTATTAATACCGAATTAATTGATTGCGAGGAGGTAGATTATCTATTTCCATATTTATTTTTAAAATATCTTTCCCCGCGAAAGTACTACTAGTGGATGTACTAAATCCCGGATAAACCCCGACGATTTCAATCACGGCAAATCTAGGGTTTTGAATTTGGCATTCTATCTCTGATGGGTGATACAGACAGATTATCGCTCATGGAAATTGATGACCAGGAAGAAGTAGAAGATCCCTTTTTGGCGTTCATCGACTACGCCAGAACTGTGATTTCACCCGAAGAAGACGAAGATGAGGAAGGAGAGCGTAAGAGGGAATCTAACGGAACCACGACTGAGGCTAGCGGCCCAGGTTGGGGCTGGATCGCCTCACGTATCTTGAAAACATGTACCGCTTATTCCAGCGGAGTCACTGCCGCGATTCTGCTGTCCGACCTCTCTCAGGTGTTGCCACACACACACTCTCTCTCTCTCTCTCTCTCTCTCTCTCTCTCTCTCTCTCTCTCCCTTACCTTTAATTCTGATGTTTTTAGATTTGACGAGACAGAGCACCAAATCTGTATTTTAAATTCTATGAATTGTTCTGTCGCCTTCAAAGAAATTCCGGCTTCAGAGAAATTTATTTGCTACATATAGTCGTTTTTGTTTGTTTTCATTTCTGAGAAATCGTTTCGCAGCTTGGTCAATGAGATACAGCTTTTGACTTTGCTATTGAACCTGTCTATGTAGTGATTTGATACTCTTAACTTCTGGATGCTTATCCGCCTAATCTTGAATTTTTTTTGGTAGGCATGGCATGAACAAAACAAATCAGGAGTGTCAAAGAAGAAGCCGGAACTCATAGATCAGTTGAAAAAGACTCATAGAAGAAGAAGACTCGTTAATACGGTCACAATAGACTCGATATATGAGAAGAATTTTTTGTCCATCAACAGCGTTTTGGAAGCTGTTATCATCAATGCTGATGTTCTTCCAGGTACAAACATATTCATGCTTACACTAGGGGATGTTTGGAGCTCCAACACCATTGATCTCTATCTACATCGCAGGTATGCTTTTCCATAAGAGATGTGAACCATCCACTCGGATAATGTTGAGTTTGACTGCTTGTTTATGTTGTCTGTTGAGAGATTCTTACAAGCATCTGATGCCAACTGAATAGGTATTACGAGTTGGTCGAAACACCAAATGGGATTCTTAGGAAAGGCAGGGAGGTTTTGATCACTGGATGTTACCTTCGTACCGCAAGAGAAGGGTTTGGCACTCCACGGTTACTTCCAACAGAGTATCTTGTCATATTGCTGGATGAGGTTTGACTTTTACCAATCTTTTAAAAGAAAAATCTGAACTGCACTTTTGAAATTCCATGTAGTTAGTTCTAATAAGTTCTAACACATCAATATCGTCATATAATACTTTATGTGGAAAATAATGGTTTAGTCTTTACATGACCTTCAAATACTGCAGAACCAAGATGATGATGCAATCCTCATAGCAGCTCAATTTTGTAACGACACTTTCTCATCTGTTTCTCTTGATGCTTTCAACAGTGGAACTTCATACTCTTTGTATGCTAGGTAAAGAGTACGTGCATGAGTATGGCTTAATACCGGTCTTGGCGTTACTAATTTACTACTCATATTCTTAGTGCAAACACGTTCCAGAAACTTCCAACACTAATACAACGATTATATCTTCAAATGAAAACTTTTGGACGTAATGACATAGTATCATTCCCAGTGTTATGTTTTCATAGTAAAATTGTAGAAGGATAGATAGAATACCTCAATTCATAAAAAAGAATGTACGGAGTATATTTTTTTAGAGATTGAGTGGCTACCATGGTTTAACTTCTATTGGCTGTTTATTCTAAACTATATTGCATTTTTCCCTCTTGATTTGATATCAGGATTGAATCTATAGGTCCACTGGAATCTGAACTCAAGTTCAGTACTGCACATAGAAGGCAACTTGTACTTATAGATGGTGACGGAGATAGATTAAAATTTATCTTATGGGGAAAGCAAGTCATCGTGGCAAGTCTTCTGAGGTAAGCTCTTGGCTGGTTACTTCGACCATAACTTTTTCAAATGATGCCTTCTTAAAGACTCGTTTCCAGTGTGGGTAGTGTGCTTGGGATTGAGAACCCCTATATTTCTAGTCTCGAAGAAAGTGCAGTAGAAGGAAAGGGTGAGTTCTGCCTTGAATATGGTAGTGCAACACATCTCTATCTGGTGCCGTCAATCTTACAAGAGGAACGGGTAGACGAACTTTTGTGTTGCTCATTTTTTTCTTGTTCAGATATCTTCATTTATTTTTTTGTGTCACAAATGTGGAAATGAGATGTTTTTTCTCTTCAGGTTTGTGTAGCATTTTCCCAACATCAGTGCCAAGGATCTAAACTCCTTGGTTCAGTCGGTGTTTCACAGGTGACATTGCCTCGTGACGCCGAGGGATGTATAGACTTCAGTAATTATCCTTTTCGGGTGAGTCGAAGATAAGATACCATATTATTCCAGTATAATATTAACTGATGTCTTTATATCTAGAGGCTTAACTCCATGGGTGTATAGTAATTGATAATTGTAAAGTCGACAGAGGCCCATGTTGTAATTGGGATGTTTATTTGGGAAATGTGGCTGTAATTGTTATATATATAGCAACCAATCTTCAGACTAGGTGGTGCTATTCTTTCCGTGCTCCTTCTGTTGAGAAATCGGGTAATAGTGTAGGTTCTTCGACAAAGCTATGTTATTTGGGGTACGCTGAATCTAGGTTCGTATTGCTACAAATCTTATTTTTATGCATATCATTTATTGATTTTCATAATACCAAATTCCATTTATAACGCTACAACTTTACTTGTATTTTACTTGTGGGCACAATATCATCTCTGTTCGATATCTAAGTAAAAAAACCTATGGTTGAAAAAATTAGATACTATTCAGACTATACGTAAAGCCTACTCTGGCAATTATTTGAGAATCTATTGCTTAGTTGCATTTGCTAATATTCCTCCCCTTGGTTGAAGTTCTGCAGACGAATATAATGGACATTGGTGACAAAACAACTGGCCTCAGTCTTCATGGTGTAGTAACAGATGTCTTATGTGATTCAAATGCCACAGGGGTGGTCTTTTCTTTGAAAGTTGAGGACACAACTGGAGCAATATGGGCTAAGCTCCATTTTACTAGTTACTGGTATCAAAGTGGTGCATGAATTCTGAATGACAAATGAACAGCAGTTCAGAGCGTCGAACATTCTTTTAATGAGCTGTTTTTTATTATTATTTTTTTAGGTCGTTGGGAAGGTTAGGGCTTGGTCATGTTGTGTACCTGTCTGGATTATCTTGCAAAAGCAGAAAAGAGAATTGGTAAGTTATCTCTCTTGCTATATGACTGGGAGGAGTTATACTTATACTGTTATACATCCGTATTGAGAAACTGATTAACCTTAAGCATGAGAGTGTAATCCTTACCAATAAGTATCAGTAGGTATTGGTTTTATTCCTGAGCTTAAACATGAATGGAATTATTGTTTTTGGTTAAGCAGCCTTGAGGTGTTATGGCATGAGAAGGACGAGAAAGCTACATTCGTGAACCTTAGCTGTTTACCTGCATTTCTGACATCATCTTGTCTTCACAAAATCTCAACTCTCTCCCAAATAATAAAACAAAGAAAACCTGCGATAAATGTACGTTCTAAAATGATTCAAAGAGCGCTTCGTTTGTAAATGTCACTCATTAATATATGTTTTATGGGACAGATTTGTCGGGTTAAGCTGGATGAGATCGACCAATGCCAGAACATCAACACTCGATTATCACATAGCGTTTGCGGCCATTTCATAGACGAAGAATCATCATCATCAACATCATTACATGGAGGGAACCTGCAATGTAGCTTCTGCCGAGTAAGCTGCAACAATAACACAGGAACAGAAGTAGTGAGAACTTTCCAAATAATGATAACAGTTGCAGACGAGGAAACCAAACTATACGCATGGTGTACGGGTCAGTCCGCATCAGCTATACTTGAGATATCGCCTGATGAATTCTGTGACCTTCCTGAGGTAAAAATAACAATCTATTATTCGTAAATTTTGGTTCTAACAAGTCGTTATATCTATGGCGGTAAAATCAATAAAACAAAAAAAAAAAATTGTTTCAGGATGATCAGCTAATGTATCCGTCTTCATTGGAGAACGAGTGGTTCCTAGTGACCTTAGCAAACAGCGGTGGCCGCCGGAATCTAATTTCCGACAATCGGTTTGCTCGTGAGACGGAGACAACTTGCTGGGAAATCACCCGCGCTCTCAAGATTTAAGCTACCCATATATTTGCAAGTTCTCTTATAACGGATCTGTTTTTTTTTATTTTTCCTTGTCATTGATTAGTTTGAAAACAAGAAAAAAAAAACGAATCGGGGCATGTTGAATTAGTGGAGAAGTTGTTTGAATTAAATTTAGTAATTAAGGATGTGCCTTTGACTAAAGTTGAGTCACGTATTAGATGCTTTGGATTGGACAGTGTTTTTATTTAAAAAAATGGTGGGCCTAGATTCCACCTTCTCAACGACAGTTTTTGTGAGTGAGCTGGCCTTTTAATTGTAAGGCTGCGATCGTCGTGGATTCCATCCAACGGCCAGAATGTAATTCGTGGACAACACAACACTACAGAGAATAATCTCATTATGAATTTTTAATAATCATGAAGGCCTAGTCTTGTCTAGTCTTCTTCCTCATCAGAACCCATTTAGCTAAATTGCAGAGAGAGAAAGAGAGGACGTCTCAGCTTTCATTGAAAAAAAGTAAACAGAAAGAGAGAACGAGTTATGGCGGAGAGTGGTGGACGGAGGATCGGAGTGGCGGTTGATTTCTCGGATTGCAGCAAGAAGGCTCTGAGCTGGGCAATTGATAACGTGGTTCGCGACGGTGATTATCTCATCCTCATCACCATCGCTCACGAGATGCATTACGAAGAAGGAGAGATGCAACTCTGGGAGACTGTTGGATCACGTTTGTTAATTCTCCTCTCTCTCTCGATAATCGGTTTAAGGGTTCCTTCCTGTTGGACTTGTTTGGCCTAAAATCTGTGTTGAGTTACTCATGCATCGTTTGATCTTTATAGTCGCAAGTGATTCTGCATGATTAGATTTGTTTGGTTGAAATTCCAAGGAAATTGATTTATGACGAAACCAATTATTTTAAATGTTTCCAAGTTGTGGTTCGAGTATTCCTACGATCATCTCTGTTAGATGTTTGACTTGGGTTTTGTGCTTTTAACCTATCAGCTCTGATTCCGCTGAGTGAATTCTCTGATGCTGCTGTGATGAAGAAGTATGCAGTGAAGCCAGATGCTGAAACCCTTGACATTGTCAACACAGCTGCTAGGATGAAATCGGTAAGCTTCTTTCTTCTTTTTCCCTTTCGATGTTACTTACTGTTCCAACCATTAGTCCATCCATAAACCCAGTCTTCAAATTAAAGCCTTTATTTTTTCTAAGAAAATCGTACCAATTGTTCATAAAACTGTACCTC
The DNA here is from genome assembly GCA_900406435.1 of Lepidium aucheri. Lineage (NCBI taxonomy): Eukaryota > Viridiplantae > Streptophyta > Magnoliopsida > Brassicales > Brassicaceae > Lepidium > Lepidium aucheri. The sequence continues at coordinate 19,683 of OVBA01001369.1, read as the reverse complement.
TATTTGAATGTCAAGTTTATCATTCCAGAGGTGGTAATTTTCTAATTGCAGATTAGTTAATGAATATGCATGATCAACGAGTACTACTGATAACGTGTATCAATCATTTGTTATGGTGTAGAAAAATCAATCTGAATTCTATTCCTCTTCATCATTTAGGAATGGTGAGACTATAAGCTGTTGAACAACCTGTAACTTTACTGACATTGGCGAGTTGTGACTCAAAGAAAACATTGTCAATTCGTAAAGATGAGAGTTTCTTTTTTAACGAGTGTTGGGTTTGTGCTGTGAAAACATTTAAGCAGATGACAGTAGCGATGAAGATATATTGGGGAGATCCTCGTGAGAAGATTTGTGCAGCAGCTGAACAGATTCCACTCTCAAGCCTTGTGATGGGTAACCGAGGCCTCGGTGGTCTTAAGAGGATGATAATGGGAAGTGTAAGCAACCATGTGGTGAACAACGTGGCATGCCCTGTCACTGTCGTGAAGACTCACTGAGTTTGATCGAAATGAACTCTTTTTATAACCATCGTGTATTCTAAGAATTGTGTGTTGTGGTCCGAATTTGTAATTGTATCACTTGTGTATTGTTTTATCTTCTGTACGAGTAACCAAACCTTCAACTTCTAATAAATACAGACTCTTTTTTGAGGGTTTGGACCAACTTCAAAATCATGCCGATGTGTTGTTATCATTATAATTCCATTTGATTTGAATCACAGTTGACCGGTGTTAACATCAGTAATGTTAGCAGGTGACAACATACACACTTGTATCTGCTTAAAGAAACGAAACTGCAAGAAAGAGTCTCAAAGAAACAAAGAAACAAACACACAAAACAGAACACTCTAGCTAAACGCACACAAACACTTATGGATCATAGATTGTCCTTGTAATTGGAGACAACAAGGACAAATTCGAAGGGTTTGATGAGCTTGAAGGTGCATTCGTCACCGATTGATAAGGGGTACTCTCTTGCCAATTTCGAGTATCCGCGTGAGAAGATTGTCCGAATCTCCGTCGCCAAGCAAAACACCTTCCAAGACTTGATCCCATTTGGGTGACGAATCGTGAAAATCTCTGACACAAACGGGATATGATCATCCACAAATTTTCTTGGGATTGCCTAACAAAAAAAAGATAAAGAGACTCGCATTATTACCAATACAGAGACTGTTATTGTTTTGTTCTGATATCTATGGTTTTTCTTTTTTTAATCTTACCAGAAACTTGAGGTATGACATCCTTATGGTGATTTTAAATTCTGGAAAATTATTCACCACTTCCTTGCTCATCTTCTTCTTCTTCTTGGCTTTGAGCTGAATACCTTTCGTAGATTCACCTCTTTCCACAGCATTGTTCATTTTGGTGCTCTTAGTCTTCTTCTTCTTCTTCTTCTTCTTCTCGAATGTTTTGAATGCTTCAGGTTTCTTCATGCTCACCATATCTATTTCCTCTTCTTCTTTCTTCACTTCTTTCTTGATCCGACCTGTTTCCATTATCAAATTAAAGAGTTAGTCGTCTTCTCCATCTCCTCTGTCTCACAAAACATAAGGAAGCAAAGAAGCCATTACTAGAAGAACCCATTGTCAGGAGATTTCGAGGTATGAGCATCTCCTTCCCATTTTGCTCATAGATGTTGACAAAAAAGTTCATTTTCCCTGTGTGTGTGAAGGTGATGAACTCGTGTTCTCCTAAAGCATTGTCATTCACAAACTTATCCCATCCACGTTTCTCCATGTAGTAAAATCGAGGGTTCTTGGAGATTTCTACATCCCATTTCATTCCCCACTGAGCTCTAATCCTCATTTTAAAGGAGAAGTCTTTCTTTGAGATTCCGAGTATTACGTTGTGAGGAAACGCTCTCTGATTGAAAACATACAAAAACAGAATGAAAAACTTTAGAGATCATCCATTCAAGAGATTGATGAATGTTTTAGAACAAACTTACCATGTTTTCGGAAGATAGATCTGCACTCTGAAAGATCTTGAAGAAGCTCAACATTTTCCGTTCTTCTTTAATCTTATCGAAACCAATATTTCGACCCATCTCTCTCTCTTCCCTAAACCCAAGTTCAAAACCTCTTCGCTTACTTATTCTTCTTCTTCTCTCTCTCTCTGTATATTTGTTTATATTGTGGTGATAATGATAAACAAGAGCTGTATAAAAGCTGACTTAAAAGACACGCAAAAGCAATGTTTGCTAGTTTTAGTACCTGAAGAACCACTGGACAAACGGCCCTAAGACTTTTCTTCTTTTTTTTTGTGTTGTTTTGCCACAATCTCTATTAGTCTATTACATACATTTATATTTGATTTGATTTGAACCTTTTTTTACTTTTTTTTAACCGTTTGGCAGTCAAAGACTCAAAGGTCAAAGTTGAAAAGGTAAAACTAAGGTACAGGATGAGATCACACGAAAGTCATTTCTTTCTAATTTATGACGAATATACAACAAAACAATATATACTTTTGTGTTTTATAAAGAAATAACACCACAAGACTGCCTACATATGTATACATATGAATGCATAAATTGTTAAACTTATAAATATTGACAGTTAAATATATAGATTTTGAAATCTTGGAAACATTTTAGGCTTCAGAACCAAGTGTTGTATGAAAATGAGAAAACAATTTATATTGGATAATATATTTTCACCTTTTATTTACAAAGCTTTGCTGTTTTAATAAAAGGTTGTCACTTGTCACTGCTTAATTCCAAAATACATATATTGTTATCTTGGTCACAAGCTATCAACTAAGTTGCAAGACAATAATGTCACACATAATTAATTATTTACCCTATATTATGCACTTCATTCATTTATAATAAATATTAAACAACACAACCAGCATTAACTTTCAATTTTACTAACCAATGTCCATCAGACTTCAAGACTGGTCTATAAACCCAGCACCATAACCACTTGATCTTATGAACTTCTTCAGTAGAAGAACCACGATTGCGATTGTGAGCCCAACCGCCGCCAATGTGAATACTCTGTCATCAGCTGGCTTCTGAGTCGTTCTTCTGGCTATCATTTGCTCACCACTTACGGAAGCTCGGGCCTCAACTTCAACCGCTGTTGATGCTGCTGTTGGAGAAGCCACATTAGCTGCTGTAGTGACTGCTTCAACAGTCTCTTCTATGATTTGATCATCAACTAGGGTGTCCGTTGTTGAGATAGACCGCTCCTCCATTACCGTTATGGCTTCTTGTGGCTCAGCTTGAGCTTCTGATTCAGTGGAAGGTGTTTGGCTACATTCCAGAGGAATATATTTTGGAACCAGGGTTGCTTTGCTAAGGATGTAGTGATGAATCTGCACTTATAAAGAGGTCATGATTAAATAAGTTTGTTAAAACTGAAGATGAATCATAGTTAGAAAACTCCATTGATATCAATCTACAGGACGAATGAGTCAAGACTACAAGCGAAATGGAAATTATGACTCCTTTAGTTAGGACTTCAGCATAAAAGTTTATTGAATGCATGAAATAATAGCTATCATTGCGATAAAAACAAAACAGATACTTTAAAGGCAAACATTAAATCTTAACAGCTAAATATATATATATATATATATATATATATGCCAGCTTGATATATATGCAAGGCCTTTTTTACAACCAGCTATTCCTATGGTTTACAATGAGCGAAATGGTACAGTCCATAGTCAACACGTGCAGTAAACATTTAGACCATATTCATATAATGTCAGCAGCATATTATGCATAGTGGTTCAACACTTATCCCAGTAAGTATACCTCATCAATAAGTTTTTGCCGTTCAGGAGAGCCATACTTGGGTGGTGCCTCACGTGATTTAATGGCTAGTGTACGTCTCTCCTCTTTTGGATAATCTACTGAGCCCAGTGCACCATTGGGACTTGTGGGCATGAATGCAATGAGAGCCACCAAAGCAGTTCGAACTGCAAAGAAACAAAACTCCATAAGAGCAAGGAGGTGATACATACTTCAACCTCGAGTAAATTAGAATTATCATTTAGAAATAATATAAAAGTTAAGATACAAGGTCTTTTCCAACATGATGTTGGTGGTAGTAATAAATATCGATGACTTTACCACTCCATGAAGGTTGCCAATGCTCGGGGTGGTAATTTGAAATGCTCAAGCAAATCTTGGTATTGGTTTCAAAGCGACCATTAGGCTGAAACAAAAGTAGAGAGATTTATTGGATACAGAATCTCCTTTCACGTGCGAAATGCGTGAGAGAAGAAAAAGATCCTTACAGTCAATAACATGAATGAAGGAGGTTTGAAAGGGTAATCTGCAGGCAGCTGAATTCTCCCATGATAAATCCCGCCCTCAAATTCAGTGTCACCAGGACCTCGGATAGCGAATTGCCACTCAAAGATATTTTCCTAATGTTAGAATAATAAATGAATTTTTGTAAACTAACTGATTTTACATCATTATTTCTTTCTAAAAACAGCTATAACATTGCGCACGATCTGTTCCGACCATGCCATAATGGACAAACTCTAAACAGTGTGAGAATCTAAGGGATTTTGACATGAAGAACTAGAATGACAGGTGGAGTGGATCAAGGAATGGTTCATCTTCTTCCTAACTTGACTCAGTTATATTTCAGTAAACACAATTATTCATCTTTATCTGTTGCATGAGATTTCCAAGCAGAAAGGCTTATGAGATTCAGTGACGACATGAGGATGATATCGATCCTCCCTAATCATGATCGCCTTAATCGAACACTATAACTCTTTACATTAACACAATTACGATATAAGATAGCACAAAACACCACATCTGGATCTAGCGAAACCAAAATCCAAGTATAAATACAACATCGATTTCGAAGAAATAAATTTATAATATACAAAGTAGATTCTAGCCATAGACAGATCAAACAGTTTCTTCTTTTGAATAGAATTTTGAATTTCAATAAAGCTATCTCGAATAAGATTAAACAAGAGAAGGGATTTTCTCCCCAGAAAAAAAGAAAACGAAAAGGTCGATAAAATGCACAAAAAGATATCAAATATATGACACAGATGCAATAAAAATCTCCGATCTCAACAGCTGGAGTCAGAGAGAAGAGATCAAGCTGAGTATTGAAATGTTACCTCAAGAGGAAGAGACATAAAATCATCAGAAGGATTTGCTTGCATCTCCTTAACCTCCTGCAAAATCCTCTTCACCGCCGGATTCTTTCGATTATACCTTTCATCCGCCATCTTAGCACCGAAGAACTTGCCGGAGTAACGCTCGGCCCGATCCCTTTAACTCAAAATGAAGCAATAAAGATGTCACAACTCTGAGGGGGTGACAAAATTTGGAAATAATATTATATTATCCACGTCATTAATTTTAACGACTGAGAAATTAGGTGCTTTAATCGTCTCTTAACTGCCGTCGATACTTGGAAGGACCTTGGGCCATTACTTTAAAGCCCAATTAAACTAGCACGCTACTTAATTTATAAGAAAGTCAAAACGTTGAGAGACAAGAAGACGATAGATGAAGAAGAAGGAAGAAGCAGTTTCAATGGAGAAGCAAGAGAAGAGAGGGATAATCGACACGTGGCTTGATAAACATCGTTCGATCTACTCGGCGGCTACACGTCATGCATTCGTCGTCTCCATCCGCGACGGATCAGTTGATCTCTCCTCCTTCAGGACTTGGCTGGTACTACAATTTTTATGGAAAACAAAAATATGAAATCACTTGTTGACTCTTAATTGAGTTTTTTTTCCAGGGGCAAGACTATTTGTTCGTGAGAGGATTTGTGCCTTTTGTAGCGAATGTTTTGGTCAGAGCCGGCAAAGAATCCGGAGAGTCTTCCGATATGGAAGTGGTGCTTGGTGGTTTGGCATCGTTGAACGACGAAATCGAATGGTTTAAAAGACAAGGATCAAAGTGGGATGTTGATTTCTCGACCGTTTTTCCTCAAAAGGCCAATCAAGAATATCGCAGGCATTGATTTTATTTCGTTGATTCTAGAGATTTGTCACAGTGGGAATTTAGAAAGTTGCAACCATCAATTTTATTTTCTGGTTGATTGAAGGTTTCTGGAAGCTCTGATGAGTAAGGAGGTGAAGTATTCAGTGATGATGACAGCCTTTTGGGTAATAGAAGCAGTGTATCAAGAGAGCTTCGCTCATTGTTTAGAGGACGGGAACAAAACCCCGGCGCAGCTTACCGGAGCTTGTCATCGGTGGGGCAATGATGGCTTCAAACAGTATTGTTTATCAGTCAAGAACATCGCTGAACGTTGTCTGGAGAATGCCTCCAGTGATGTTCTTACAGAAGCTGAAGATGTCCTTGTTCGTGTTCTTGAACACGAAGTCGCCTTCTGGGAGATGAGCCGTGGAACACAGTAGCAAATGTTTGGGGTTTGAGTATCCTCTTTCCTTCTCAAATCCGTAGAGAAACAAGTTTCTAACTTTTTGTTTGGTGAAACATAAAAGTTGGGATTGTGATTCACTCTCCTTCTCGTTTTGTCTCTGACTGGGGCATAAGGTTATTATCATTCTACATCTTGCACCTACTGGTAAATACATCAACATCAATGTCCTCAACTGTTAAGAACTCATAGGTTGGTAAACAATTGATGAAACAGAGAAGAAGCTCTCTATTCTCTCCACCGATGGCCACAATTCGGGTTGCAGCAGACAAAGAACAGTGTCATTCCTTCTTCGCCTCTAGCCGTAGCCTACATAATCAAAGATAGCTAATGTTTAATCATCAGAGGCAATGTTCCGAAGTTTGAACATATGTTTTGGGGAACAAACAGTAAAAGCTGCAATAAAAGCAAGAAGTTAATTAAGTGATGGGGCTTAAAGATAAAATTTACCTGGAAGAAGACGGCCTCTCCATGTTGACACTTGGCGCAACGCACAGCCTTGGTTCGAGGAAGGGTTGGGTCAGAAGCCACATCCGTTAGGATCTGAGTTCGTTCACCTACAGAGTGATGAACCTCGTTTCTGTACACACAGTTGTTATCAGCTGCTTCCTGCAGACAAAGAACTCACTTAGATCAAATGCAAATTTGTAACAACAGTATGATAATACTAATACAGCTGATAATAGATTGTCAATAACCCTTAGGCATCCAAGAAGCTAATTCTTTACACAAAGCTAAAGAGGCCACTGAAGCATTCATAAAGATCGCATGCTTTCTTTTTTCTTTTTTTTTTTTTATATGCAGATTAGTTTCTACATGAATACAAACAAAAAACCTAAAACCATAAGAACTTGCAATTGCAAGTTAAGCCTTGATGGTTCTCTGCAGTTAGATAACTGCAGAGGTCGGTGAAACCATGGAATCATAATGGAACTACGAGCACTAAAAGAGAGAGAAGCCCAAACAAGTTTCAATAAATTCTCTTGATTGCAACTAAGTTACATTCACAATATGATTTGTTGCACTACATTGAGACACCTTTAAACCCTAAATATTTTCACACAAAAAGGACACTAAGACTAATTATTTTACCTGGTGATCACAATTACGGCAAGCGTAGAGCAGGATTTTCTGCTCCCTGTCCTCCTTAGGATACAGAATGTTATTACTGACAAAAATCAAACAGAAACAACAAAGCAATCAAGGACCTTGAACACAAAATTCAGAGATGGGAAATGCAGGAGCTCTAAGCGAATTGACACCTTATCCATGGCAAAATCAACCATGGCTGGTTCGTTAGAGGAAGCAAAACATTATACAAAACAACAAAAACTGAAAAAAAAAAATTCATGCAAAATTATGAAAGAAAACCTAGACGAACCAAAAGTGCAGTTCTAGAAACTACGAGAGATGAGACTCGAGTGCTTTTACCATTCGCGGCAAAACTTCATAGTACTCATTGTTGAGAGTTTTAAGTTTAGAAAACTGAATCAGAGTCTCGGGGAAAAATCTGGTGGGCTGGTTTGGCTTTTTTCTTGTGCGGAAGATGAGATCGTCTTTCGAATAACAGAGTCGTCTAAATCTTCTCGTTCAGTTTTGTTGATTCTGTTTACAACGTAACAAGATGTAAAAGCTTATTGGGTGGGCCTGACTCCGTATTGTAGCTTTTTTTATTTTATTGTTTTTTTTATAAAAAATATATATATATATATACATATTGTCAATATATATAAGACTGTGTGTACAAGCTTCTTGGAACAATTGATGTTTTTTATAACATATGAATATAAATCCTAATTGATAACAAAAAAAACTTCATATGAAACACGATGAGATAGAAGATTCATTTTGTCTCTTACAGTTACAATACATTAAAAATTTATCTGAGTTAACCAAGTAGGATACATTACGCAGATATAACAAAATAAATATTTGTATAGTAAATACACAAAATATTGAGTGAAACAGTATTGCATCAATACTGTAAACTTCTTTAAATTAGGAGAATTTACCAACAATACCCTATTTCTAATACCTTTTTTCAAAACTTACATTTCATTTATGCCCTTTTCATTCAATACCCCTTAACAAAACCAATTTTTGTTTGAAATACTTTTTTACCTCTGATATTTTTTTTTCTTCTCCTCTTTTTCTCTGCGTCTTCGTTTTATTTGAAGACGATTTAGAATCTTTCAATTTCAATTTTGTGTTTTCAATTTTGATTTTGATTTTTTGTTCTCTCTTCATATTCTTATCTCGATTTGGATTTCTGTTTCTATTTCAATTTTGATTCCGATTCCGATTTCTATTTCGATTTCGTTCCTTAATTTGGTGATTTTTGTTGCTGATTTTTGAGATTTCAAGATCTGTTTTCGTGACTCTTAGATTTGGGTCTTTTGCTGTGATTATGCTATCAATCACGTAATTTCGATTCAATTTTGTATTTGTAATGTTGAGATTCATAGATTATGATTCCTTGCTTTTCATATTCTCATATGTTCTTCATCTTTTTTCTTTTCTTGATATATCTATTTTTAATATTTATATGCAATATTGTTACACCTTATAAAATTCAAACTAGATTATGAAACGTAATAAGAGTCAAAATTGCTTTTGTCCATTTTTCTTCATATATTTTTAAAACAGTTTTGTAAGCTATCTTATTAAACCTTGTGAAGTTATAACAAATTATTTAGTCTTTTCTTTGATTTATTGTTTTGTAATCTTTGAATCATTTTAGCAAATTTTTATTGTTCTCATTTTTTCTTCTTTCCCTCACTCTTACAATTGTCTTTTTCAGCTGCTATGATTGAGTTGTATTGTGTGTCTGGAGTGTGGAATTACACACAATCTTGTCTTTGGGAATTCAACTTTGATGTAGACAGGGAAGCTTCTCTTTGTATTTTGATGAAGACATCAGTTTTCATGAATTTCAGACAATAATTTTTGAAGATTTTGGGCTTAATTCCTCCTCACATATTGTCAAGCTTAGTTATGCTCATCCTCCTTCTTCATTCTCTGCCCCAAACGAGTTCCCTCATTTGTTTATTAGGAATGATAGGCAATTGAGGTCTTTCATTCAAATGTTTTTTGAAAGCGAGAAATCTATTCAGCTATGTGTGTCAGTTGATAAGGTATTTTCTTTTTTGAACTCTTCCTTCCATATGAGTTTATGAGGTTATTTTTTATATTATGTTTTATGTTTCATAGGTTCAAATATACTATGATCTTTTGGTTGAGACAAGTTCGACACGAGACAGTGTTAAATATCTTGGATATAAAGAGGAGGTATGTGTTATAATTGTTTTACTAGTTTAATCCTCAAGTTGCTTTTGTTGAGTATGTCTTCTTATTTTTATCTGTTTTTGCTTTTATTACGGTTCATAAACTAGTTTATGAAACATAGTAAAAGATGTATATTTGTCTTAATTTTTGTTTTTCTGTATGATATCTTGATCTCTCGTTTTTTATATTCTGTTTTCTGTCAAATATTCTTTTCAAATCAATAGCTTCTTTCTAATGGAAACAAAGGAGTTCATTCCCAAATATTGGTGGAACTCACAATGATTGTAATGTTTTTGGTTCTTTTCATTTATCTTGTTATGTAAGTGAGGTATTTTTAACAAATGAATTATATAACTGTTTATGTTGATATGTTTCTTGCATTTATATCTTCAACTAATCTAATTTTCTCTCTTGTATATTGCAATTTCAAAGAGGTTCTATTGATCCCCCAACATTCTAAATAATAGGACTGACTGTGTCCAAATTCATTAAGCTATGAATGAGATATATTATTTTATTCTTGTTGATGTTATTGTTGTTGGTTGTCATTTAATAAGTTTAATAATGTTTTATAAATTTGTGTTCTCAACCAACAACTTTTTTTTGAATCTTCTTCTTTATTTTTTATCTGGTTTCAGTTTTTTAAGTTTCATAAACTCATTTGTGAAACTTAATGTATTATGTATATTTTACCCTTATTATTTATGTTTTTTTGTCTTGTATCTTGTTTTCATAAATTTAGAATTGCTTTTTATAAATTTATATAATATTTTGTAATTACTAAGTAGCTTTGCTAATTTTTGTCGCTAATTCTTACATGTATTCACTTTTATTAAGTTTTATAAAGTAGTTTATGAAACTTAAATTTTTTTGTATGTTAGTCTTTTACTTGATTCTATTTTCTGTTTGATATCTTGGTTTGATTTTTTTTGTCAGCACTGGGCCATAACTAGCCGGCCGATTAACCAAATTCCTACATAATGTAGGCAGTATGACTCGATTCCTGGATGTGCAAGTGCGCCTGCCTTTAGTGGACTTACCACCTACCACTAAACTAAATGCCACCTGCCTTGATTTGATTATATATCATGTTTATAAGCTTTTCCAATTATTTATAATATCTCTTTTTCTCTGACGTAGATGGTTCTGGTCCCATCCTTAATCCCTAAAGCTCGTGGTAAATTACCGAAAGATGGATCTGTAGCTTCTAAATCTGATGCATCAGCTTCTTCAAGTTCCTTTCGTAATGGGATTGTCTGCATTTTTTGTGGCATGATCTTAAACAAGAATTGCGGATGTATTCTATGAAGATAGGGTTCGAGTTTCAAACAGAAAAGTCTGACTTATCCTGGTATGTTTTTTGTTGTGTAGATAAAAAATGTTCTCGGATGTTACATGCTACCCCTGCTGATGGATCGGTTTTCTTTGTCGTTAAAACCTTTGTTAGCGAGCATAGTTGTGATTCATCTCTTTAAAATCTTAGCCATCGTTAAGCTAGTGCAAGAACTCTAGGTAGTATGGTTAGTAATTACTTTGAACCAGGGAAGCAGCCTTTGAAACCTAACCGGTTGATAGAAAAATTTAAGTTTTACCATGGGATTGTTGTTCCTCATATTAAGGCATGGAGAGCATCAAATATGCATCTTTAATTGCTAGGAGTTCACCTGGTGCTAGTTATGAGTTTTTATTCAAATGGTTTCACATGATTAAGTTAAAAAAATCCTGGGATTGTTACTTTCATTGCTGTTGATGCTGATAACAAGTTTAAGTATGCATTTTTGGTTGATTTGTCTGTGTCAACAAACAATTCGAAATGCCTCAACTTTTTAGAACTCCTTCATGCATGCTCCACTTGGCTCGGGGGGATATAACTCAGTTGGTAGAGCTCTGCTCTTTGTTTGGTGCATCAATTAAAGGTTTCAGACTGATGAGAAAAGTTAGTTCTATTGCTGAGTTATTTTAAAATCCAAATTTAGAGGGACTTTACTCGATGCTTCAGCCCAAGATGGTATTATCCCATTGCATTTGAGATTGTGGATTCAGAAAATGATGCTTCTTGGGATTGGTTTATGAGGTGCTTATTGTCTATCATTCTTGATGCTGCTGATTTAGTTTTTGTGTCTGATCGAGCTCATTCTATTGCCAATTCTTTGTCTACCAATTATCCTTAAGCTCTTCATGGAATTTGTGGCTTTCATTTCCAGAAGAATTTAGAGACACGGTTCAGATGTTCAAATCTTATTCCAGTGATTTAAGGTATCTAGATTGTATTCAAAATTAGAGTTTGATTCGGTCTTCTATGAAATTTCTCAGGCTGACCCAAAGCTTTGGATTACTTGTTAAAAGCTAATATTCAGAAGTGGTCATGTGCTTATTCTCCAGTGAATCGCTTCAATATCATGACATCTAACTTAGCAGAGTCTTTGAATGCAATATTGAAAGAGAGTCGTGGGTATCTAGTTTTATGCATGCTAGAAACTATTGGGACTGGTTTGACAAAGTGGTTTTTTGAACGTCATGAGAAGAGTAGTTGTCATCATCTTCCTATCACAGTTAATGTTGGGCATAAAAGAAGCAATCGTATCTCTCTTTTTCACATAGGCTTTAAGTCTGTCCAATCATCCATATGGAATATGAGATTAAAGGAGATAAGCAGAAATATATTATCAATTTGGCATCTAGGCACTGCACATGTCAGACATTCAATATTAACAAATATCTTTGGCCTCATGCAATTGATGCTTGCAAATATATGAATTTCAAAAACGATTTTGTTGATGATTATTGCTACACTCAAAAGTTATTACTATAAAATTTCCTTCTTTCGTGTTTTAATTTTGTTTATTCTTGTTGTTCATATAAATCAAATGTAGTTAATATTGTTTTGTTTTGATTATGTTTGTTGTTTTTATTATCTGAATTTTGCTTTCAATAATTTTTATAAGATAGTTTATAAACGTTTAAATTAAGTGTAGTTTATTTTTGACTTAGTTGCCTATGGTGTTGCTTTGTTATGATCTCATTGACTTTTAAATTTTTTAATAACTAGTTTATAGAACTATATATTTTTCATGTATCTCATTTTAGAATGTGTTTTTGTTGTTGTTTTGGTAGTTGATTTCTCTGATTTTATTTTTTGATTATTCTGAGCAGGTGGACTCTAGCATATTCATAAACTGTTTATCCTTGTGGTGATTCTTCTCTTTGAGAGATTCTCCCAAAAATTGAGTTATTTGTTTTTCTTCCACATTCTACTTGCATTCCTAGTGGCATACCAAAGAAAAAAAGAATTCCTTCTGCTTGGGAATATGGGAAATCAAAATCTCATAAATATGGAATATGTTGTCAAACTCGTCACAACAAATAAAGTTGTGTTAATCGAATCTAGTTTTTCTTTTGCTTTTTCGCTTTTTCTCTCAAATTATTTTATTTTTATCTATGTGTTTTCAAAGACATTGTAGTCAGTGTTTTTAGATTTTATGAAAACATTTAATTATTATGTTTTTAAAGGTTAACAAGATTCCTTATAAAACTGTATAAGACCAAAAAAAATGCTCTAACAAATAAAATAGTTATTTTTAAAATAATATTTATAAGGTACCTTATAAACATTATAAAAACATACTAAAATTCTCAAGTAAATATATTCTCAATTAAACTTCTATACAAGTAAAATAGTTTTTTAAATAATATTTTATAAGGTTCTTAATAAAAATTTATGAAATATGCCGTTTTGTTTGTTTACTAAAATTAATAAGACGTCTTATTAAATCGTATAAATCCAAATGAATATGCTTTAACATATTAATTATGCATCTTATAAACTTTCTTTTATTCATCAAAAGCAACTAGATAAACAGATAAAAATCCAAAGCATAATCCAAAGTTAATCCTAATGTTAATCCAATCCTTCTAAAATTCAACAAAGTAAATAGTTAAGTGATATGAAAAGGTATCCTCAGTTTATGGGTTTGTGTGTCACAATTAGATTTGCTTTTGAATTAACTTTATGCATGTAAATATCATTATTAGATTATATAAAATTTCCAACTAAATCAAAAACTATCAATCAAGTCTTTAAAATAATTTAACGGAATAAGATTCTTACGGAGAGTGTTGTAAAAATTATGTTTGCTACTTCTTTTTTTTTTCTCCAACGTTCCTCCTAGGTGTCATCTTATCAGGATAAAAAAATTATAGCTGTTTTTTTTGTAGAACTTTTGTGCTTTCTTTGTTAAACAAGTCTTGTCTCTTAACCTGTTTCCATCTACTTTTTGGCCAAACTATCTGTAAAACAAATGTTCATTTTTATTTGTTAAACAAATGATATCATTTCATTATTTTCATTGTTTATGTATTACTATAATTTCTATTTACCATATCTAATGTGCTCAATAAATTTTTCATACTCATGCAATGAAACCTTGGATCTTGCCACAATTTAATATTTTCATGAGTCTTTCTTAGATAGGCTTTCATCTCTGGCTATATAACATATCTGAAATCATAGAAACTAAATCAAATTTGAATTTATAAGAATCATTATGATGAAAAAGATGGTTAAACCCATATACTTTATTCTTCTTTTCATTGCTTGCAGCTTCTTTTTTCCCCTTTTCTACACTTTTGTCTTTATCCTTTTTTTATGATTCAACCTTGTCTTGGTCCTAATTCACAATATATTAGAAAAATGTATAAACAATTCAAACTAATATTTTGTTGATAAACACCTCACAATTCAAAAAGGTATATGTTTGTGTGCTTGGTTGTGTGTCTGTTTGTGCCTCCGTTTGTGTGTCCGTTTGCGTGTCTGTTTTGTCTTCCACTTCTTCTTTAACGGTACAATTTGTTTACCATGTCAAGTATATGTTATATCATATATATCTAAAGTTTTTTAAATACTAAATTTTCAAATACGGGTTCATTTGTTTTTGTCTATGTTCTTTCTTCATCTTGTTCCGCTGCTTCTCCTTTTTCTTCTTTTCTACCTGAATAACAAAAAAAGTAGACTGAATGAATTTGAAGTTCAATTTTTAGTTTTATACGTATTTATAAGGTTTCTTATGAAACCTTATAAATGTTTAGTTTTAATTTACCTGTATTTTGTCCTTCATACTATCTCCTTTTTCTTTCTGTTCTTCACCTTTTCCTTGCTTTTCTTCTTCATCCTTCATTTCATTATAGACTTAAACATATTATATTAATTTTTAATAATCTCTTATGAACAAGCACATTAGTTTAAAAAAAAATTAATGATACGTTTTTATTAAACCTATTAAATGTTTAAAATAACTTACTTGTGTGTTTTCCAGCGTATCTTCATTTCTTTCGTATTCATTCTCTTGATCTTATCATCATTAGAAATCTTTAACTCTTAAAAAACATATAGTTTTACAAGTTTTATAAGGTCCATTATCAAACCTTATAAATATCTAAATCATCTTACCTGCGTCTTTTCCTGCTGTTCTCCACCGTTTCCTTGCAGATCTTCATCTCGTTCGTTTGTTTTCCTTTCATTCTAAAGCAATTGTAAAGTTTAAACATTATATGCAGTTTTTTACAAAACACTATTTAACAATCCAAAATTTCCATTTTTTTAATAAGTATTTATGAGGTTCCTTATTAAAACTTATAAATTTCTATTATCTCACATGCCCATTTTCATGCAGACCTTCACCTTTTTCTTGGCGATTTTCATTTCTGTCGAGAAGTCATTCATGTATTCCTAAAGTTAGTATAAAAGTAAAATATTATATGTAGTTTTTATAGACTCTTTTGAACCAAACCAAATAGATTCATAAGTATTTATAAGGTACCTTCCAAAACCTTTAAATATTTAAATCATCTTACCTCTATGTTGACATGTACGTCATCATGTGCTGTTTGTTCTAGACGTTGCTCATCCTGCTGCTGACCTTTATCTCTTTTATACACATTCTCTCCCCTCTAAAGTAGTTGTAAAGATTAAACATTATAGGCAGTTTTATTAAACGTTTTGAACAATCTAAAATATATTCTTACCTGCATAATTTCCTGCGGATCTTCATGTTTATCTTCATTTCCATCGTTTTCATTCCCATTGTTCTGAAGTCAGTATAAAGGTTAAACATTATACATAGTTTTATAAGTATTTATAAGGTACCATCCAAATCCTTAAAATGTTAAAATCATCTTACCTCCATGTTGTCATGTCTGTCCTCATCATTGTTGTTCTGGGTGTAGTTATCATGCTGCTCTTTGTTGTTTTCCTTTCCTCTTTCATGCATACTTTCATCGTTCTAAAATAGGAAACTTTTTTTGGTAAGTTCAGTGTTAAATCGATATTTTTCCTATTCTAAAATGTATTATAAAGTTAAAATATTATATGTACTTTTGTGAACACTTTACACAACTGATTTGTTTTATACGAATTTATTAACTTCCTTATAAAATCTTATAAATATATAATTTTATTTACCAGGTCATTCTAAACATGGTCTCTATGTTAATCTTCTTCTTCATTTCTTACTCCACAACGTTGCTCAAGCATAGTTACTCTCTCCAGAATATTCCTTTTCAAATTTCTAATGATGTCCATCTTTTCATGAATACTTCTTTCATCAACAACTTCAACCCATCCTCAAATCCAATCTTTTTTTTATTTTTTCAGTTTCTGTCCTTTACTCATCAAATTGATAACTGGTGCAAGTTCATGATCTTTGTGTATTGTTTCTCCTAAAATTGGAATCACATTTCTCTGTAAAATGAGAACTGATTATAATTAGAAGTCGTTTCATAAGATTGTTTACAAAGCATATAAAATATGTTTATGACTTACCTGTTTTTTCTTCATGTAGTATCTGAAGGAGAGTTGGTGCTTTTATTGATTCCTAACGGATACACAATGAATTTGAAGTGGCTTTAGTTCTCTTTTTTATTCAAAACTTTTTCGCCAAAACATCTACAGAACGTAGAGCCCAAATCTGTATGGCTAAAACGTATCTTTTCATCCCAAGTTGTTTTTTTCTCAGTTTCAAATTTGTAGTGCTGTTGATTTCATCTAGCAAACGTTTGTATGCTATTTTTCCCATGGATAACCACATAACGTATCAAACTGCTGGGCTCTTTCAAGGTTTTCTATTGGGATCTGCTAGATTTTAATTATTCCTAGCTATAAGTACTGCTTCTACAATGATCAATCCTCTCAATCTAATTTTCTGATCATTTGTTAACTTGTTTTCATGATCTTCTAGAATTTCCAATAGATTATCCAATACAAGTCTTTTTTTTCTCCTTGGGATCTTTATTCCTTGTTGCTGGTCTACTATCAATCAAACTCAACCCAGTCATTAGACTAAACTCGTTTTCAAAATACCTCATGGGTTGCTCATTAAAGCAAAACCACATTTCTTTGGAATTATGAACTTCTACTCTTCTCATGAGTAGGTAACGCAATATGTTTCTTAAAAACTCCATACTAGTTTTAGTTGCCACTTCGATAATTGGTCCCAGGAATGTTGATTTAAATTCTACAAACAATTCTTCTCCAATACATTATTTCACCATGTTCACCTTTGGTTCTAAGCAGTATTTGGTGATTGTTCCGCATGCTGGCTCAGTTCTTGGTACAAAAATCTTTCTTGACAAAGTAATCTTTTTTTTTCTGTTTTCATATATGCATACAAAATTTGAAAACAACATATTTAATAACTTTCATAATATATCATATAAAACTTACTAATACAGTAACACCATTATGTCAATGTTCTTCCTAAATATCAAAGAAAACTAATTTTTGTTAACTAATCATTATACATAATATTCCAAACTGAAAAACACACACGTTAAATCAAACTGAGTTTTTATAAAAAGACTGATTTTTTTCCCGATGTTCTTTGCAAAATGTATTTTGAAATTCTTGCTACCCAACAAGCAAAAAACAAAAAATCAAGCATTAGAAATGGTTGTCAAAATGTATTTTCTATCAAAATCTCTTTCCAAAAAACAACCGATTCTAATTTTTAGTAAAAATCCCAATTTCCAACTATATACAAATGGAGAACGATAGAGAGAATGTAAAGAGGTACTTTTATCTTTAGGGAGTGATAATTTATTTAAAAAATTGATTATGACAGTTTTTTATGTTTGTTTTTTTTCAGAAACCGTTTTCACATATTTATTGCGATTGAGAGAGAAAAATGAAGCGAGAAAGCAAAGATGGGAAGAATAGTTGGAAAAAGTATAAAAGGAAAATACAATTTTGAAAGAAAAAAATTTAAAAGCGTGTTACAGTTTTTTGTTTGTTATTTTTTGCTATCACAGCTTTTCTCAGTTATGACTTTTTATATTTTTCACATTTTATTAAAACTTCTATAAGATTTTATTTAAGATCATTTAGTAATCTTATTTATGCTGATAAACTAATAAATGTGTCTATTTATTTTGTAAATCTATTGAGTCTTATATTAAACACTATACGATTATATATGAAATAGTGTACCTTTTGATTACAATGTATTAGTTGTGATAGGCTATGAAAGAGTGTACCTATTATTTTATGGTTTGTATGTTTTCTTTTTCCTGTTTATGTTTCCACGTTCAGAACCATAAACAAGTGTTTGTTTAGATTTCTGTTTTTTTTAAAAATAATTTAGTTGTTTTTCTCAAAGCAAAAAAAATTATACTTTATCAAGATTTATAAGAAATCTTATAAAATTGCATAAAATCTTTATAAATTCTTAAAAAAGCATATTATCAATATTGGGGCCTTCCTCAATATCCTACACAAAATCATTTTAGGGTTTTGAAATGGGGTTAATTTCCTATTTTTATGACAATCGTACTGATGAAGGGCTGCAAATGTTAGATGAATCTTCACGAGAAAATTTTTCTGATGCAATTTATTTCTATGGGATCATTCTTTTATGTGTAGGAGGTGAAGGAAGACAAAATGGTTTGTCAACCTTATTTTCCCTTATCATGTCGTTGATGTCTTCTATGTGTAGGAGGTGTTTCTTTTTTGCCGTTTATGTTTCCACATTTAGAACCATAAACAAGTGTCTTTTTAGATTTCTTTTCTTTTTTGATAATTCAGTTGTTTTTTTCAAAACAAAAGAAAACTATATTTTATCAAGGTTTATAAGAAACCTTATAAAACTGTATAATATCTTTGTAAATTCTTTAAAAAAGCATATTATCAATATTAATTGGGTTAATACGTAACTAACTTTAGTTTAAGTGACATTAAGTTCCGCTCTCTTTGCGGTTATCTAATAAAATTAGATGATGTCCCGTGCTATGCACGGGTTAGGTAATATTTGTTTGTTTTATTTAATTTTTTATGGTTTGATTTATAATTATAAATTTATTAATTACTTAGTTATATATATATTTGATATATTAAAAATAAATTTATAGTGATCACCAATGTTTTTTGTATCCGACATATATTTTTATTTTTGTTTACTTAAGTTTTGATGCATTACAATTTTACTCGTGTCATTTATGTTTTGACTCATATTTATTTATGTTTTAGACTCGTATATAACTTAATTTTTAGACCCATAGTTATTTAGGGTTTTGAACCCGTATTTATTTAGGTTTTAAGATCTATGTTTAATTTTGATGTGTTATACATTATCAATAGAACACATATTTTTATTTATTAATATTTTAATCAATTCAAGAAGTATATACTAATATAAATGTATGTATAATCATCTTATTAATATGTACGTGTAGATTAACAAAACTGATATTTAATATAACTCATATAATTTTTACTTTTTGAAAACTTGAAAGTTGATATCATTAGTTATTTAGTTTTTATAAATGGTCATAGCATTAGTTGTTTTGTTTTATTATCTTATAATTAAAAAATATTTATTTATATCTTCTATATATAAGTAATGTTTTGTGAAAAAATTGATTTATTTCCTGCATATTTATATTGAGATTATAGATCTTTACCAAAAAAAATATTGAGATTATAGATTTTCCGTTTTTATGTCTTATATATATAACAAATA
>OVBA01001368.1:0-45277 GCA_900406435.1 Lepidium aucheri | reverse complement strand
CTCATCATAGTTCGATCCCCTGAGTAACGGTTGAGAGATTATACATCCAGGGTTGTCACTTGCCGATAAGTCATATGGAGATATGGTTCTTCGTTAAATCACAATTGTTTCAGAAGGAGTCTGGTTGTGTGGAGTAGGGTCAACCATTATCAGAGTTTTAGTTTGTGTATGAAGAAGACGGTGAGTCTAGTGGAATGAAGATCTCAGCCGCCACGTTTAGAAAAACCCTTATTGCTCTGATACCATGTCAGAAAACAATAGGAATGTAGAAGTTTTCTGTATTGTTCTCTTTGGTCCCAGACCTTTCTTTATACAAGAGTTTATTCTCTATACTATCTTCATACAAGGAAAGTAAATATGTGCAATATGGAAATCGTATAACTCACTATCGTAATATATGTTCACCGTAAACAAATGATATAAAAAGATAAGTTCCCCAACCACACTTGAGCATCTATAATATTTTTACTCAAAGATAGAATAGAAACATTATAAGGATCCTTCCAAAACAATGCAAGACCCCCACTTAAACCATCTGGATCCACGACATGGCAAAACTCATATCTTAATGATCTCTACAAATTCTCAACAAAAACCTTGGAATTTTTAGTCTCCGTAAGGAACATTAGATCGGAAAATGATTTTATCTTATTTCTCGTATGATATAAATTGTTAAGAGGATTCTCCAAACCCTGACAATTCCAGTTGGCTAGACTCATTCTTACGGAGGCAGTTCACCATTTGGAAACACCTCAACATTATTTCTCTTTGCCAAAGTGGACCCTTCAATCTTTGTCTTCTCTTCACACCTCTTTCGCTTTGGAGTGACCTCTTTATCCTCAACATCATGCTTCTTTTCTCTGTAAACCAGCGTCACTTGATTCTTTGACAGATTCTTCTTCCATTTGCTAGGTCGCTTTCATCCTTTGGAGGCCTAAGTTCTAACCCGAAAAAGCCATCTGCATCAATAGAGGCATGAGAAATCGTTGGGTTATGATTAGTTAAGCGAAGAGATAGAGATCGCTTTCTAGATGCATTGAATACAAAAAACTTATGTGCTTGTTCCCTTGCAGCTTTAAAGGATACTACAAGTAGTTTAGACCTTTTCCCTTTTTCAAGTTCTGTTGTGATAAGAGTAGAAGACTCAAGGAAGAGAAGGCGGCCTTGTTCTAAAGATGCATTGTCCAAATTCCAGACTAGACTTCTGACGCGTATTTTACAAGCTTTTTTTTTGCTGGGTTCGGAGCTGAGAGGTACTTCTTTAGAACATCCAGGACCTCTTTAGCAATCTTTGATTTGCCTGTTTTAGGGTTTATTCCCATATCATCCCTCGTGACCACTCCGTATAGTGGATCATCTTTAATGAAAATGGTGCATTAGTCTCTCTTTTTTGAACACCTCCTATCATAGTGGGGCACCTAGGTTTTTCCTTCTTTAATGGCTTGTTTGTATCAATCACAACTTTGACAGGAACATAACCATGAGTTTGTGTTTTCTTGGGGTCAAAGGCAATTTCTAACACTTGTCCAAGTACACTTGCAATCTCCTTAATAGCATCCGCGTCATAGCACTGTATGGGGATATTATATAATCGCACCCATATTGAAAGGAATTGCAAGAAATCCGCTATTGGCTTTTCTGACCAACGCTCAATAGCAATGGTCTAGTCTTTATAAGTCCATGCACCAGGTTCCAAAACTGATAGGAGATCTGCCTCTAAGTCAAACACAAACTATAATCTTTCATCAGAAAAAGCAAAACCATGACATCTATCATAGGTTCTTAAAACTCGACATCTTGTGGATTGCAGGGTTGAGGAGTTTCCCGGTAAGACTACACATGTTTGTTCCATAACACACCCTTTCAGTACACACTTCTACTTGATAGGTTTATCTTATTCGATGGACATCATACTCATGACTTTATCGATTGTTTCAAACATTACAAACCTTCAGACTACTAGAAGCACCATAGCACATAGCAAAAATAGGATGGAGGCAAGGATACAGAACAGAAGAAAAAACATAATTAATGATAAAGAAAAGAAATAAAGATATATAAAAAAAAAATCCGGTATACTAAAAAAAATATTCCAGTAAAAGAACTCTAATTCTTAAGGGTCAAATGCTCTAATAGAATTAGAGAGGAATAAGTTTAAAACAGGAGAAAATCATTGACATAATATTATATATAAACCATCTTTGTACAAAGTTTTAAGCTTAATGAGAAAATTAGTTGTTCTTGTTAATGAAAAAGGTATTCGACATTTCTATAGTATATGATGATTTTTTTTGATGAAATTTTAAATTTATTAATCATCAAAAAAAGGTATACAAGTGTGGCTATATACAAGAATGAATCAACTTAATCATAGTCATAAGGTAAAAGACTGAAAACAAAAAATCAGATTCTTCGGACTTCAAACAAACGTCGATTGCGAATAGTTTTGTCTATCACACGAAAAAGAGCTGAAAAAGTGTAACTCATACCGTCATGGATATGCTGATTACTCTCACGCCAAAGATAGTATATTGTGGCTTAAAATACTAACTTTATGAGAACAAAATCAAGTCTACTATAATTGTGATGAGTGAGACTTGATAGAGTTAAGGTCCAATCTGGGTCAATAGAAAAACCAAGAAAACCACTTGCAAGAGAAAACCAGATAGAAAAACTGTAGGACCAAATTGCTAGAAGCACCGTAGCACATATCAAAAATAGGACAGCCGCTAGGGTAAACATGACAGAGGAGGAAACATAATGATAAAGAAAGGAAATAAAGATATAAACAATTAATCAAATTCGAGAAATTAAAGAAAAATTTCCAGCTAACGACTTGGCACCCGGGTTCGATTCCTACCTGCTGCATTATGGTAGCTTAAAAAAGGGATTTTAAGGGTGAACTTTAAGCTATGGATCGGGCTTTGTCGATCCAATGTTGACAAAAAAAAAAGAAAAGAAAAATTTCCAGTAAAAGAAGTCTAATTTTTAAGGGTCAAATACTCTAATAGAATTAGAGAAGACTAAGCTAAATACAGGAGAGAATCGTTGACATAATATTATGTGATGATTAGGTTGTTCTTATATAAAGTTTTAAGCTTAATGAGAAAATTATATAACCATCCTTATATGAAGTTTTAAGCTTAATGAGAAAATTAGTTGTTCTTATTAGTGAAAAACGTATTCGACATTTGTATAGTATGTGATGATTAGGTTGAGTTCTGTCTTGGAATCTCCAATTTTTTAAAAATATATATATAAAACACAGAAACTATAAATCTCAAACCGGTACTCATTGTGATGCATCATATGTAATATAACCATGCATGATTTTATTTTGTATGATTTTTTTTTTATTTTTTTTAAAGGGAACTATTTTGTATGATTTTGACAATTTTCTTAATTAAGTTAGGAATACGTAAGTTTTAGGTTTTTTAAGTTTTTTTTATTTATTTATAAATAGTTTCTTAGTTTTATTGCTTTATAGGATATTATCCCAGATATTACTATTTTTTATTAGTTTCCATAGCATCACGAAAATGCATATAATGAAATGCATAAATTACACGTATACAAAAACTTGATAGTATAATTTTAGTTAGGATATTAAGAAATTCTTGGACTAGAGGAATAGATTTGCATATTTCCCTGAAAACTTAGGCTCGTGATATATATCTGGAAGCAAGGGATCTGCTTTTTTCTAGAAGACACAAAAAAGCAAAAATATGAGGAAATATTAGTAAAGAAATGTATAAAAGTCATAACTAAAAATATCGTAAGGACCGTGTGTTGCAACAGCACGTGTGGATGTTGTGTGAATGTAATGTTAGAAAGAGACAAACAAATCAAATCACCCACTTGCTTCCTTCCTTCTCCTACGCGCGTCTGCCCTCTACTCTCTTCATCTAAACCCGCGTTACCTTCATTATCAACCTGGACTTTGGTTCGTTGACATCACATTTTTGAGTTTTTTTATTGGCTCAAAAAATGATCTAGAATATGAAGAATACATAAGTATTCTAGATGTTGACCAAAAAAAAAACAGAAGTATTCCAGATTATTATTGACTCTAATCTGACTTTTTGTTGGAAGTTAAAAGAGTTGTTACATCACCTTATCTCAAAACAATAAAGGTAAAACTAATCGAAATAACAAAAATCGAACCGAAATAACCGGAATCTGGATTCCTTAACCGGACTAATTTCAAAATATAAACAAGAAGCTACCTAGTAGATCCAAAATTATAAAATATAAAAGGATTGTTGTATATTGAAGAAAGCACCAATTGAAGCGCGTGAGATTTTTCCATATAAAGAGCCTTCTCAAATCCAATCCTCCTCTCAAATCACATCTTCTTCCTTTTATCCAATCTCTTCCTCTCTCTCAGAATTTTGATAGAGTCGACTATTTCATTCTCGATCACAAATTGCGGCGGAGATAGACGATATCAACAACAACAATGACTGGATTATATGTGTCTCTATTCATCTCAAACTTTTCAAAAGGTGTTTCCTTTTTGCCTCCGACATTTGAGAACATTCCGTCGAAGAACATCATACCGACACCCATTGAGAAAGTTGTCTCTTTGGTTTCTCGCACCGGTCGGGATTTGCAACGTTACAATTCCACTGGTTTTCGTCAAGTCGTCGGGTATGTTCAAAATTGCTAACGCTAATTGGCCAATTTCAAATTCTAGGGTTTTGGAATTGGGAAATTTTTATCATGTATTAGAATCTGATATCAAGAATTATTGCAGATGTGTGCCTTACAGATACAAAAAAGATGGTGGAGGAGAGATTGAAGTGCTTCTGATAAGTGCACAGAAGAAAGGGAAAGGAATGTTATTACCAAAAGGAGGTTGGGAAATTGATGAATCAATGGAAGAAGCAGCTTTGAGAGAGACGATTGAAGAAGCTGGTGTGACTGGACAGCTTGAAGAACCACTTGGGAAATGGCAATACAAAAGCAAAAGACACAGCATGATTCACGATGGTTACATGTTTCCTATGCTTGTTAGTCAGCAGTTTGAGCAATGGCCTGAATCTCAATTCAGACAACGCGAATGGGTATCTTTGTCTGAAGCCATGGAGCTATGTCAGAATTCGTGGATGAGAGAAGCTTTGGAAGCTTTCATTAACCGGAAATGTCAAGACCAATGAGGATCAATGTTAAAATTGGTGAAGCAGAGGTTAATTAGAAAAGCTCTTAGTTTTGAGGCTGATGCATATAACAAGACTTCCGATTGAAGAGAGCTGGTCAACTTTAGTACTCTGATTTGATTTGATTTGATTCATTCATTCATTTATTAATATTATTAGGTAGACTCATTCAAAATCACTAACTGTTTGAATGCTTGGCTTTCGCAAGTCTGTAATTGTGATTGTATATAAAATAAAATGGATCAACCTCTAGATCTTGTATCGACTTTTCTCTGTTCTGTGTTAAACTCTTAAAGATTATTTGTTGTTGTTGCTGTCTTGATAAGACTGCAGATAAGGTACCTTTTATCACAAGACCACCAACGGTTCCGATTGCATAGCAAGTGACGATTGTTTTGGTCAACAATTGGATCCGAAATCCATAATCCCTAAATTTATCTGGTGGAGCTACGCAGTATAATCAAACTTAGAGAGTAATATAAACTCAGGCAGATAAACTGAAGAATTGAACAATCACCTGATAGCACTTAAATTCTATCACAATAATACTTCACACTCTCGGTCTCTGTTTAAATAAATTCAATCACAAAGCCTATTCAATTTATGATTGGAGCAAAAAGATCAATTCAAAATTATAGGGCCAGAATGTGATATTAAGCGAAATAAATGATTACGAAAGTACCAGTTTACCCTCAATAAATCAAGGTTTCATAGTTGAAGGGATAGGGCAGGAAGTTTGAAGGGGGAAGAAGAAGAAGGCGGAAGCAATGGCAGTTAGCTTAGGGATAGTCGTCGTTCCGTCGTGTACGAGTCACTCCATTGCTAGATATCATCTCTCCACACCCAACTTCTCGACTATCTACAGCGTCCCTTGCAGAGGAGTCAATGTCGGAATTGACGTAATTTGGGCTCGCCGACGCCGTCAAATTAGCGGATTTTCAATATCTAGCTGTTTCTCTTCGGATTCTTCTTCGTCTTCCTCTGGGCCCAAGAAGAAACTCTTTGTCAGTGGTAAGTTTTTACTTAGATGTTAATATGATGCTGTTTCAAATATGATGCTTCTGTATTGAAATTAAGAGATATGCCATGTGATTTTTTGCTGCTTCGTCGAGTATCATGCCACTAGATATAGCTATTGCACTCTGGAAAGTTTGAAAGCAACCTGTCATTGACTTCTTAGAAACTTAGACTATCTTTCAAAATCTCTGCACAATTGTGTCACCAGTTATATAGTTAACAATTTTATCCTAGAGTTATGTTCACAACGTTGTAATGTCTGTACCAGAGACATTGTCGGATCTATTACAAAGGTAGAGAATGATTTTGGTTGGTCTAATAATGAATGGGTGTGAAGACTGTTGATTGTGGTTGTTTCTGCACTTACTCGGTAAGCTTGTTCTTTATGTCAAGGGATTGTTGGAAGTTGATTAGTGGTAAAATTAGAGCCTTGATCAGGGTCAAAAGAAAGGCAGCGTTTGATTTGATGTGGTTTCTGTAACTTGTTGATGCCTAGTTAGTTTCAGCTTTCAGCATATGGACTTAAGGGTTTGATCGATATGAAACTTGAATTTGATGGTTTTGTTCAGGGCTTTCTTTCCGCACTACTGAAGATAACTTACGGAATACTTTTGAACAGTATGGAAAGCTTGTACACAGTAAGCATAAAGCTCTTCTTTTGTTTCCCTTGTGTCCAAACTGTAACTCATGTTCTTGATTGTGTTTGTGTCCTCGTGCAGTGACCTTGGTGATGGATAAAGTAGCTAATAGACCAAAAGGTTTTGCTTTCCTGCGATACGAAACAGAGGAGGAGGCTATAAAAGCTATTGAAGGGATGCACGGAAAGGTATTCAAACTCTCAAATACATTACACAGCTTGTCTTCATTCTTAAAATCGTTTATCTGAAGATTGAGAACAGAAAGGTTTAAACTGCAAATCAAGTCTCCAATCTTAAAATCTCTAATTTGGTGTTTAAACAGTTTTTGGATGGAAGAGTTATATTCGTGGAGGAAGCTAAACCGAGATCAGATATCTCTAGATCTAAACCCAGACCAGATTTCCCCAGAGCTCAATCCAAACCTCGTAGCTTTCGCACGTGGTAGCTATTTGATTTTGTCTTCATACTTTGTAGTGAATTATATAATTTTGTTGTAGTTTTTAAATCATACAATGAACTCACTGCTCTATTATCTTAGAAAACACAAGGCATGTCAGTTTAACAAAAAAAAAGGGTCATATAAATAATTCGTATTTGGTGGATAATATACTTTTTAAAATTGAATTGACAGTGTATCCATAGCTTAAATCCCAAACAACACATATACGTGATTCTCTGTGTATACTTTAAATATTTAATCAAAATATTTCTCTGGATAATAGTTTATATATGAAAAAAAAAAAATCAAAGTCGGAGTTTATTTTAATGATTCATTGCTAATTACGGATCACAAAATTCTGGTAATAGGATAAATAAATATAATTAATAATTTAGGCTATATTTTAATCTGGAAAAGAAAACGGTTGGAAAAAGACAAAAAAGAAGTGTGCGTATTTATCTATTTTACCGTTGTAAAAAGATTATGTGATGTCATGAAAGAAGTTTCCATTTTTCCATATATCTGAAAAAACAATTTCCATTTTACTGATTTAGGGTTTCCCTTTCGTTTGCGGAGACCGATCACTCTAGTTTCCATATAAACTCACAACGGATGGCTAAAGGACACAACGCTTAAACCATCAAAAGCCATCATAAGAATTTAGTTTCATTGCCTCTCTCACTTTCGATACCACACGAAACATGGCGATCGAGAAACAAGTGATTAACGAGTCACAAATCGGACTTACCTTGAGTACCAAGCGACTTGATCATAACAACGTCAACCAAAAGTTGTTACCTTCTTCTCATGAGATCATCGTAATTGACGATGACAGCAATGAAGATATAACCCTAGAGCCGAAGGAGAAGAAGCGGAGATTAGGGTCTTGGTGGGACAACGTCGAACCTTTCGACGAACTAAGTGTTGTGGTCAAAGGATTACCGAAGGCGAAGGAGAACAATTGTGTTGCATCAGAAACGGATTCGTTGTTCTGTTGGACCACCAATCTGCAAGAGACGAAGACGAAAGAGGACGAGGGTATGGGTGATGAGAGTACCATTAAGAATAAGGGTTATGGACATGTAACACTTGAGGAATTAGGGGTTACAGTGGAAGATCTCAAGAGTATACCATGGGAAGCGTTTGATCCGATGTGGGAGATTAGGTCGGTGGCCTATGAACCATGGCTTGCAATTGGTGGTTGTCTCTAAGACTTGGTATCGACTATCTCCTCAAATTTATTCTCTTCCACTTTATTACTTCTTTTTTAAGTATCTGTTTTTTACAGTTCGTCTGCGAATTTATCTTTCGTTGTAAACTGCTTGTTTCCTATTCTGAGTTTTCATCTGTTTAATCATCGAAAATTCTTAACAAAAAAGTGAAGCAATTTTTTTTTTTTATTTGGCCTTCGTTGTTTAAGATTTACTAAACATTTATCATATTGAACGTGTATAATACAAATTCAAATGAAGGGTATCAAAGGATGTATTAGATAAACTTAATATTGCAAATAAAACAAGAAACGAGAAAACATCGGTCTATCAATTATGATATTCGACTTCGTTCATAAACATCACCCTCGTTGCCTCTATGGCAAGAATTGACTCTTGACGACTACAAACAATTTTTCGGAATTTTTAGCAATATTACTGAACGGTTGATCCTGAGTGTAGGGAGAATAGGAATGAAAGTCTGAATCTCGTAATTAATAATTAAACCGGTGAAATTTATGAAGCTAGTGAACTTATGAAGGTGTGACCTATTATCATTCTTTCTATCTTCTCTCACGAAGTAGCTTTCCTGACTTAGTTATAGACTTCCTTCGTACCAAATTCGTTTGTTTACTCAACATGATCGAGAGCTTACTCAACATGATTAAGACCAAAAACATGATCGAGAGCTTAAGAGGCAGAAGACTAAACATACTGATCGTGAATTCGCTAATCTCATGTTATCTACTTTATGGTATAAGTAACATGAGTGGCCCAATCGATATAGTATCAAAGCCAGTCTAGTATAATAAACTTGTAGATCATCATCAGTATTAAAGAACCCAAAGAAACCCAAGTTGAACCAAACTAATCAATATTGAAATAGTTTAGGCCATCAGGCCCATTCCCCTTTAAGCAGATTCTGGATAATTTCGCAAAAGCATACCTCAATTGATTGAAGCAATTTTCTAAGTTTTTTAGGAAAACAGGTATATGTTGGAAGCAGGGCCGGCCCAACATAAATTTTTGCCTAAAGCAAAACAAAAGTTTGGTGCCCCATGATTATATTGTAATAAACAATTTTAAAAAAATATTACAAAACAATGAATTGATGGGCATCGAACACAGTACATTCCACATTGAAAAGCATATATAACCACTACACTATATATAGATATTAATGGATTTAATGCCCTTAAATTGATGATAAAATTTGGCGCCTAAAGCACAAGTTTTATCAGCTTTAGGTCAGGGCCACTAGTGTTGGAAGCAAACTTTACTAAATCAAACCATATAAAAATTATTTTTTAAAAAATTATTTATTGGCTTGTTTTAATTTTCTTTTAGATTTAGACATGATATAAATTTCAAACTTTCAAAATGCTTCTAACTCTGAAATTGTGCGCTTTTAAACCTTTTATTTTTGAATTGATATCCCAATTCTGTTCCGACTCGAAAACGAGAAATGCATATACTACTAAAGAATCCGTGCTGCTTAGGAGATTTTCATTCTATTTTGGTCATTCATTTCTTTGAAATTGAGATCCCAATATGTAATTGGCGGACCTATGTTGAAAGCAAGAGATTCAAATAACACCCCTAAAACTAAATTTTGTACGTTGGATTAATATTTAAAAAATTTAATTTAGTATTTTTTTTTTGTTTTTGACACCTTTAAAATATAGAAAAATATTTTAACTCATCTTAATATTTAACAAATTTTCAGTAGACTTGATACATTATAGGTATTTGACACCTCTAGGCTCTAACCAAGAAACAACCTTTTACTTTTAACATTTTTAACTCTGCTTTTTAATATATATTTATGATCTTTTTTCTTTTATTATTTTAAAAATAATGGTGATTTTATTGAATAAATTATACTATATAGTTTTAAGAAATTATTGACACAGGTAAAATAATTTTCTGGTCCACCACTGGCAATATGTGAGCTAGTTTCTCTAAATTATTTTTACTCTAATTTGTATTTATCATTGTTGATTTATAGTATTTTGTTTTTTGAGTTAAAAACTTATTTTTGGTGGTTATGCAAAGAACTTTTAGCGGTCATACACTTCTGGTTTTGTAAATTTAATTTGAGCAAAAAATAGATCAACGATATTATTATTCGATAGTTTTATATAGCACCAAAATTACATAAACTCTAAGAATATTTATGTTTCACCATCAAATTAAAGTTGTAAAAGTTGTAAACGTATTTACACTCCAAATCATACTTTGAAAGCTATGTATATCAATGTTGACTTTATTGGTTTATTGTTAACCATTCTATATTAAACCATTTAAACCACTATCAAATCGAATTTTAAATCCGATTTAATATGACTCAATCCAGATAATTCAAACCCATGAATCAGAAACATATCTGGAAAATTATCCTTCTTGTTTCTCAAAACAAAAAATTTCTCAAACAAATTTAGTCTAGACTCGTTTACGTACAAACTACAACTTCTAAGGACTATTGTCTAAATAAACACTTCTTAGATAATATTGAGATAGATATGTAAATCTTCTATGTATTAAGAATATTCTATATCTAATTGGATTTTAGGTTAAGTTACTCTTGTATAAATACCTACTTTGTGAATGAATATAATCACCTTTTCCCAAACTCCACATAGCATCAGAGCTAAACCCTTCGTCTCTTGTGCCGTCATCTAAAAATTCTTTAAAACCCTAGTTTTACCTTATGAAAACATGATTTCTCTTCCTTCTTTGATTTCTTTCTCTTTACATTGATCATGTCTAACGTTTCACAAAAAGTTGATTAACCTCCTTCTCCTACTCTACCTTCGCCATACACCCTATACCCATCGAACAATCAAGGCTGCTTAATCACTCCAGTTCTTCTTAGAGAAGACAACTACTCTAAATGGACAACTGAAATCTCCAACTCTCTCCAAGCCAAGTGATGTGATCACGATTTAACCCTCCTAACCTATCTACTGCAAGTGCACAACAAATCGAGTAGTAATCTAGGGATCGTATCCACAAGGACCAAATTATCACACTATCAATTCTGAACTAAACTAGAGCTAAGACGAATAGAAAGGTTATTGTAAACTGAATTAAAACTGAACTATCGATTAACAAGTAATGAATTAAAACACCAAGCTTAAGAAATTCTTCAGGAAACTAGGGAATTCAAACCAGGCAACTATTCAGGCAAAATTCATTCAACAATCTCGACTCAGACATAAATTTATAACCAATCCACCATCATGGTATCAATTACTATATCCAGCAACCTAGTGATCCTAACTATCATTGGTACCAAGAGACTAATATGCATTATCGTTCAGGTCTGATAAGTCCACAGTCAACCTTAACATCAGCTGTCGTGGTTAAGGATTGATTGCTCACCTAAGGAGGATCCAATTTCTAAAAAGCTTTTGGAATGTTAGGTAATCTAAGATCATAGATTAGTTAGCTACTCTAATCTAAACATTAAGAGTATCAATTAGGTGGAGAACACATCAAGCAATTCATATTTGTTCCTAATTCATCAATTCCCTGCAACCCTATAAAATCCTAAACTTGATTGGAGAACTACTCAGACATGGCAAAGAAAATCATATTGCAAAACTTAATGAAAAGCATAAAAGTAAACTGTATTGAAATTAAGAGGGTTTAGAATTCTTCTCCAATGGTGTAAGGATCGAAATCTCTCTCCCAAAAACTCAAATACAGGTTGCTCTCACGTAATAAATCGTCTCCTAAAAATAAATGAAAATCGGTCTTATATATGTTCTAAAAACGCAGGTATAAAATAGGAAAAATCAGGTCTTGTCCTTGTCAGCTTCGATGATCGATCGATCAAGGATGATCATCGATTGATCAAGTTTTAAATGCTCGATCTCTAAAAGGTCTTGGTCGATCAACGGGTCGAGCATATCTTTTGCTAAACATCGAGGATCGATCAATTAGGTATGTGGATCGATCGACCGCGGCTTAATGGCTGAAATTCCAAAAATTGTTCTAATTCATCCTTGCCTAAGCTTGAGGGCATAATCCGAATTTATCCTGTTTTACACCTGAAAAGACTCTATAAAGCCAACAACGAATCCTAATCTTTCTCGATAGACAGCTACCAATTCTATGATCGTTGGATGGATCAGAACATCAATCGATCCAATCTTGCGATCTACGGTTTCTCATGTACACAATGCTCACAAAATTTGGGAAGCACTTAAGATGCATTTCTCGGTCAAAACTGTTTTCGTCGTCATCTCCTTGAAGATACAATCTCAAAGTGTAAGCAGGATGGTCAACCAATACTCCAATATTATGGTCAATTATCAAAACTTTGGGAGGAGCTACAAAGGTTTAAAAATTATGTGTCGTGTACTTGCTCTGCAGCTACTGAGATTGATAAAGAAAGAGAAGAAGCTAGGGTTCATAAGTTTTTGTTTGGACTTGATGATTTCAGATATCACTCAATACGCTACCAAATCATCAATGAGGAGCCCTTACCTAGCTTGAACTCAGTTTACGCACGTGTTATTCGGGATGAACATCACCTTCTTATTATACGATCTCAAGAATTTGCAACTACTTATATCAGTTTCTCAGCACTTGCGGGTCCATCTCCTCAAGTTGTTCCAACTGCAGTTGTCATGACTACTAAGTCACGTGATTCAAATCGGTTTTACACTCACTGTCAATGAAAGGGTCATGATGCTACTGAGTGCTTTCTTCTACATGGATTCCCGAATTGGTACCTTGAACAACAAGCATCAGGGTAGCTCGTGCAACTCAGATTAATGCTTCCGCCAAGGTCTTGCAGCACAGATGTCCTGGTCTCCCGTCTATTAAAGTTCTTAGTTCTTTGCGTTTTCATAATAAGTCGGATGTCGATTGTGAACATCCTGGTTTTTGTGACTTTTGTTTTAAAGCAAAACAAACTCGGAACTTCCTGAGAGTTCTAATAAGACTAATGCACCTTTATAGTTAATGCATTGTGATGTTTGGGGTCCTTATCGTACTCTTTCTATATGTTGTGTTGCTTACTTTCTCACAATTGTAGATGATTACTCACGCGCTGTTTGGACATCCTTAATGGTCACAAAGTCTGAAGTTGCACAGATTCTTAATAATTTTTGTTCAATGAGTTCTCGGAAATTTGGCAAACAAGTGAAAACAGTTCACTCGGACAATGGAACTGAATTTCTCGTTTTATCACAATATTTTTTTGAAATTGCATTCTACATGAGGCTTCTTGTGTTTATACACAGCAACAAATGGAAGAGTGGAGCGTAAGCATTATCATATTCTCAATGTGGCTCGCTCTTGTCTCTTTCAGTCTAACTTACCGGTTCGTTTTTGGGGAGAAAGAGTACTTGTTGCAGCCCACATAATCAATCGGACTCCAATGCCGGTTCTAAGTGGTAAAACACCGTATGAGTTACTTCACGACAAAGCACCATCATATGATTCTCTTCGAGTGTTTTGTTTTTTGAGTTTCGCACATCGACGATCGCGGGATAAGGATAAGTTTGGAGAGCGAAGTTGTTGTTGTCTTTTCTTTGGATATCGATATGGTAAAAAAGATTGGCTTCTTTATGATCTTGATCGTGATGAATTTTTCTCTAGCCGTGATGTAGTTTTCGTGGAGGATGTGTTCTCGGGTATTGGTAAAACGTAAACAACTTCTTCTTCATTGGGCCAACCATTGAACATATCTCCGGACTGATGTGTTGATGTCACTACTCCGCTTAAACCTGTTTCAATACCTCCGAATACTGATGTTGTTGATTTAACACCATCTCTGAATACTAATATTGTTGATCCAACACCATCTCCTACCACGCCCGCAACACCATCTACATCACTGGCTGAAAAAATAGTTCCAACTAATGTTTCTGACTCCACTATATAGTATGAGCATTCTACACCATCTATCAGAGTTATTGGGAAGAGGTCAAAGAATTCGGAAACCATTAGTTCTTTTGAAGAACTACATCACAAATTCAACCGCAATCATGGACACCTCTACGGTCATAGGTACCATCGTTTATCCTATAAGTAACTATATCTCTGACAAGTCTTACTCTCCTAGCCATAAGGCTTTCTTGGCAGCACTTACATCTTCACATGAACCAACATCTTACAAGGAAGCTTGCTTAGATGTCGTGTGGTGTGATTCTATGGATGATGAGCATTCATCTTTACTCGTCAGCAACACCTGGATTGAAACTAATCTCCCGCCAGGCAAGAAGGCAATTGGGTGCAAATGGGTTTATCGTACCAAATACAATTCTGATGGTACTATCTCTTGCCATAAATCTCGACTTGTAGCTCTTGGAAATCGTCAACAAGAAGGAGTTGATTATACTGATACTTTTGCTCTGGTTGCAAAACCGTCCACTATTCGAATATTACTTGATATGGCTGCTGCGAAACAACAAGAGGTACATCAAATGGATATATAAAATGCTTTTTTGCACGGTGATCTTGATGAAGAAGTGTACATAAAACACCCTTCTAGTTATGAAAGTAGCGATCCTACAAAGGTGTGTTTACTTAAGAAATTTCTATATGGTTTGAAGCAAGCACCGAGGTGTTGGTTTTCCAAACTAAGCTCAGCTCTTACAACGTACAGTTTTGTTCAAAGTACAGCCGATTCTTCACATTTCTCTTACGTTCGTGACAACATCAGTCTTCATATTTTGATTTATGTTGATAATTTTGTCATTGCTTGTAATGACATCTCTACATTACAACATTTCAAAAATTATCTCTCTGAGTGTTTCAAGATGAAGGATTTGGGAAAGTTGAAATATTTCTTGGGGATTGAAGTGGCACGAAATGCAGATGGATATTTCTTATCACAACGTAAGTATGCTCTTGATATCATCATGGAAGTTGGTTTCCTTGCGGTTAAGCCTACAACAATTCCTATTGAACCTAATCATAAGCTTTTTATAGCTGCTGGTCTGCCTATATCTAATCCTCGAGCTTATCGACGTCTTGTTGGAAGGTTGATATACTTGACATTCACTAGACCAGACATCTCTTACTTGGTTCACATTCTCTCTTAATTCATGCAAAATCCGTTAGAGGAACATTGGAATGTTGCCTTACGAATTGTCAATAATCTAAAAGGCTGACCTGGTTTTGGTATTTTACTTCAGTCTTATCCGGATCTGCATATTAATACTTATTTTGATGCTGATTAGGGTGCTTGTCCGCTTACTTGTTGTTCGCTCAACGCCTATGTTATATTACTTGGCAATTCTCCGATCTCTTGGAAGACAAAGAAACAAAAGATGGTTTCAGTGTCTTCGGCTGAGTCTGAGTATAAATCCATGGCCTATGCTCTAAAAGCAATGAAGTGGTTAAAACAGTTACTTTCTACGTTTGGTATCCCTCATGACGAACCAATGTCTTTGTTTTGTGATAGTAAGTTTGCGATTCACATTGCAGCTAATCCTGTTTTCCATGAGCGCACCAAACACATTGAGAGGGATTGCCATTTTGTTCATGATGTTGTTACTTCAAAGCTTATTCAGACCAAACACATTTCTACACAAGAGCAACCAGCTGATCTACTTACAAAAAAATTTGCATTCACCAAAGTTTATTTACTTATTGTCCAAGTTGGGAATTCAAGATATCTCACTGCCAACTTAGAGAAGAGGGGGGTGGGATATTGAGATAGATATGTAAATCTTCTATGTATTAGGAATATTCTATACCTAATTGGGTTTTAGGTTAAGTTACTCTTGTATGTGAATGAATACAATCACCTTTTCCCAAACTCTACATATAACTTTCATAACATAAGATATTTTTCACATGTGATAAAGACAAATTTTTCCACTGCAGTTCGTTTTGCTGGGATTCAGTTGAATGGTCTTTGGTTTAATGAGAACTAAATTGTGTCTTGCTTTTAACAAGAAAAATCATGTTTTATACACGAGGTCATTGAATTTGATTTCCTCAATCTGTATTATTTTCTTTTTCTTTTCACTCTACAATTTTGGTGAAGTCTTTCACTTTCTAATTTTCCTATTTTAATTTAGATATTCGATTTCTCGACTAGTCTCTTACTCTCTAAAATCATTCAGCAATTATCACTATAATTCAACGTCCCTCTAGTTCACTATGCTAGTATTCCCTTTGATTTCTCTTCGCAATTCTGAAGTCCACTCTAATGCCCCTACAGTTCCCCTTGGATTTGGTTTGAAAATTCCAGATTATGATCGGGTAATCATTGAATGTTGTGAAGCGGATGGTATATTATTTTATGATGTCGTCAGAGGCTGACGCAAGTCACTAGAAATATTCATCCCACTAGTAAAAGGGGTAAGTTGTTGCCTATAAAAGCAGGATCAATGCTTGTCGTACACTCAGAACTTATTCCTTCAACATTGGTGGACAATTCTAGTTGTTGCGAAGACGATGGAGCTATTGATTCAATGGTTAGCTTATCTGAAATTGGTTTGGTATGTTGTGTCACCTGAACTGGGATCTATGGTTCTAGTATGAAATGATTTGACAAAGTAGAGCAATCTGGTGGAGATCGGTTTTGTGACTCAGAGCCTTTCGATGAAGGTTGTGAGGACTGTAACCAACTCTGCATCAAGGGAGTGAGTTTCTGCTTGTATAGAAAGTTCTGATCTGCTGCAAAGGGGAAAGTAGACTCATCAAACTGTACGTGTCTACTGATGTATACACATCCCGAAGAAGGAATAAGACCATGTAACCTCTGTATCAAGCACTATAGTCAAGGAACACGCATTTTAGTGAATTTGGATCGAAATTTGAACTAGCGTAGTCTCAAAGAACAGGGAAACAAGCACATCCGAAAACTCTTAATGAAGAATAATATGGACATTAACCAAATACGGCTTCATAAAGACTGCATTTCTTGTTTAGGACTGAAGGTGGAAGCAGGTTAATCAAATAATTGGCTGTAAGAAATACTTCCACCCAAAAAAATTGTAGTATTTTGTTAACGAACATCATCTATAGTCCCAATTCAGTTAAACGTATGTCTTCTCTCAGCTAGCCCATTTTGTTGGGGTGTATGTGGAGAAGAGATGTATTGTTGGATTCCAGACTTTTGTAAATGATTTAGAAACTTGGAATTAATGAATTCTCCTCCATCACATTGAAAGATTTCGATTTAAGTATCAAACTAATTTTCTACCAGTGCTTGAAATGAGAGAAAAGTAGAGTAAAAAATTGACTTCATCATTAGAGGATAGAACCAACTATATTGAATGTAGTTATCCATTAAGATGACACAGTACTTAAATCTTGACTAGACACAACATGTGCATGTCCTCACAAATCACATGTATTATCTCCAACATTCTAGATGATGATAAGGATGATGAAGCAAACGGTAATCCGAAACTTTTCCCAAACAAACAAACCTCACGCACGGATTTAGAGATGTTATTAACACAACTAGACTTGGACTGAGATAAGAGCTGGAGTGTGCCTTTATTTGGGTAACCCAGTTTCTTATGCAAAACAACATCACTAGCAGATCGTTGCCTAGAAGAGAAAATGGCACAGAACGGTGACTGCTCCAGTATGGAAATCCCTTCATGGTTTCTTCCCACTGTCAACATCTTCCTTGTGGCCTTATCAATCATACACAGAGAGTTCCCATGAAATTCGAAAGAACAAGGATAATTTTTAGTGAGTTTGAAAACTGATAGAAGAGACTTAGTAATTTGTGGACAAACTAGTACACCTTTGAGTGGAAGGTTACCTGATCTGCTGGGCAAACTCGAGGAACCGGTATGAGTAATAGGTAGATAGTAACCATCACCCGCCATTACAGAGTCATTTCCATAGTAGGGTACATTCCTACAAATTTTGTTGAGTGTTGGTTATGTGAGCAAAGGCTTCGGTATCTGGGTCCCATTCTTTGCCCGAATTGTCACACTTTAGTGATCTTCATAGCGCCTAGAGCACTAGTGGGATCTTCATATTGATAACTGTTAATCAAATCTATGCCAGCATTTGAGTGCAGGATGTCCCACTTTCCCACAAATTTGAGTGCAGGATGTCCCACAGATTTGCTGATAAAATCCTCTTCCCCTTGTAGAGAATGATGAGTCTCTTCCTCTGCCATTATCTCCACGTCCTTGTGAGTTTCCTCTACCTTTGTTGCCTTGATAATAGTCAACTCTTTGACTGATATATGCAGTGTGTGAAATCACAGTAATGAGGGTAACATATCTTTGCAATATCCTCAAGAGTGGGAGCAGGGAAGGAGTCAACAACACTTTCAATAACTATCTTTATAGGCTCATATTCACGATTCAGACCATGTAAGGCAGCAAAGATTTTCATTTTCTCATAAACTAGGTTACCTATTGAAGCAAGTTGCTCGCAAATTCCTTTGATTTCTTTTAGGTACTCGCTCATCTCTTTGTCCTCTTTGGTGATAGTCTGAAGGCGATTTTAAAGCTCAAACAACCTAGCTGAACAGGAATGATTAAAGTGACTTTCCAGAGTGACCGAAGCTCCTCTAGAAGTTGTTGTAGTCATCACTTCGCCTAGTATTTGAAGAGGTTGGATGTCACGTGACTTAGACCTGTTGATAACAAGAGAGAAGCGCGTGGTTCGGGGAAGCTTTTGAAATACAAAATTCAAATATGCGATAAGGCTTATCAAGAAGAAGATCTTATCAAGGAGGATATGGAGAAGATTTAGTTAGGTTCCAAAAAATCAGGAGACTAACTAATGAGCCCTTTAGTATAAAAGGGATCTCAATTGTAAACCAAGCTTTTCAAGAACTTAGGCATTGAAGTTTAGAAAAGTATTGTTAATTGTTTTGATCTAGGTTATCGAATATTAAAAGTTATTTTTAGGTCGATAGCTTTGTTAAGTACTCGATCATTAGGATTGTCTTTTGTAGAAAAGAAGTTCTTAATAAAACGTAATTCTTTGCTGAATTGGTTGTTGCAAATCATATTCCATTTTTAATTGGTATCAGAGCGGTTTGCCGCACAACTTTGTCAATTGTTTCAGGTGTTAGATCCTAGAAAACAAAATGGAAAACTCGCAACAACAGCTGGTTGTGGTTGCAAAAACTCTGAAACTGGATCCAGACAATTATGGACACTGGAAAATTCAGATGGTGCAGAATATTCAGGGAATAGATTCTGATGCTTGGCTTGCTGTTGAGGAAGGATGGGAACCTCCTATGATCAAGGGTGAAGATGGAAACCTCAAACCCAAACCCAGTAAACTGTGGACAGCAGAAGAGAAATATGATGCTAAGTGGAACTCAAAAGCCTTGTCTGCGATATTCAGCTCACTTCACATCAGTTTAAAAGAGTACAAGGATGTACTAGTGCTAAAGAAGCGTGGGATATACTTCAAGTTGGGTTTGAAGGAACTAGCAGTGTAAAACGGACTCGTATCGGTATTCTTGCATCTCAGTTTGAAAACTTGACCATGGGAGAGGATGAATCCATTGCTGATTTTAGCAGTAAACTATCATCTATTGCACACGAAGCCCTGATCCTAGGAAAGACGTACAAAGATAAAAAATTGGTCAAAAAATTTCTAAGGTGTCTTCCAGCAAAGTTTCATGGACACAGATCAGCACTTGAAGTATCTCAAAACTCAGATACACTGAAATTTGATCAAGTGGTAGGAATGATGAAAGCATGTGAATTGCAGATAACTCCTATAATGATAAGCAAAGGAAAGAGTGTGGCACTTGTTACTGAAAAAGAATCGAGTGAGAAAGAGGTTTCTGAAAATCAGGATGAAAAAGTTGGACTAATTGTCAAATGGTTCTTGAGAAAAGCTGAGAGAGGACAAAGACGAGAATTTCAAGCATCTGTCAAAGTCTCTTCTGATAAGGATAATTACAAAGCTGACAAATAGTGCCTTGAATGTCAAGGGTATGGACAATTCAAGACTGAATATCCTACAGTTAAAAGGAAGATGACTATTCAGTGTTATGAATGTAAAGCATATGGGCACACCAAGAATGAATGCATTTCTCGGATGAGTGGAAAATCTGCTATTGCATCAATGAGTGAATCTGACAGTGACAACGATAATGATGGGGACATTTTGAATCACTTTGTAGCTCGACTCGATATTGTGGACCTAGAAGAACAAGAGGAAGATAGTAGCAAACAAATGGTAGTTAAAACGACTGTTAATGAGGAAAATCAAACAGTTGATAGTGATCAAGGGAATGATCCATCAACCTTGAACGAGTCTGAAAAAGATGTGGTAGAAATAGATTCTGAAGATGAACTCGATATGGCTCCTGATGATCAAATCAAACTCTTGGTTGAATCTCTTGTTGACACAAAGGAAGAAAACACTCGACTGAGATCAGAGAAACAGTTGATTATGAATCAACTGGCTAATGCGGAGAAGGAACTGGCTGATACTAAGACCAAGAACTTTGAACTTGAACGACGTTTGTTTGAACAAATGAAACAGATAAAGATATTGTCAAAAGGAACCAAGGATCTTGACTATCTACTCACTGTGGGAAGGACAGACAAGGAAAACTATGGTCTTGGATACAAAGATGCAGCTGTAAGTGAGGTTAAGTTTGTACATGCATCGAATAGACCCACTGGTGTCGACAAATCTCAAAAAGAAGGTCATGATCAGCATGCGAAGATGACACAGTCAAGCTATGGTCTAGGGTGGAAGGAACAGAAGGCTGCTTATAGTCAGACAGGATGGAAGAAGAAATTTAGTTGCTGGTAATGTGGAAAACAAGGTCACATGAAATTTCGATGCTTTCAATTTCATCAACGATTTCAGCGAATATAGAGACAACAGAAGTTTGCCTATAATGGAAATAATAGGAAACAAATGTGGGTCAAAAAGGTGGATCTTTACGGTAGGGTTGCTTTTACATCTGAAAGTAAATTAGACAGCAAAACAAGAAAAGGGACATGGTATTTTGACAGTGGTTGCTCGAAGCATATGAGAGGAGAAGAAGGGACGTTGCAAGAGCTTGAGAATGTTAAGGCTGGCAGAGTAACATTTGGAGATGGAGCTAAAGGAAAAATTCGTGCCAAAGGACAGACTGCCAGTGCAATGGACCCGCGATTGACTGATGTATATTTAGTTGATGGATTAAAGGCAAATCTGATTAGCATCAGTCAACTTTGTGATACTGGACTAGACATCACATTTCCTAGGTCAACGTGTCGAGCAGTTGATGATCAAGGAGCAATTCATCTGGAAGGTGTGAGAATTGCAAATGATTGTTATATGTGGGTTCAAGGAACACAGTGCATGACTTCTAGATCAGAGAGTGAAACTCAGATATGACATCAAAGACTTGGTCATATGAATTTCAAAACAATGGCTG
Organism: Lepidium aucheri; assembly: GCA_900406435.1. Taxonomy (NCBI): domain Eukaryota; kingdom Viridiplantae; phylum Streptophyta; class Magnoliopsida; order Brassicales; family Brassicaceae; genus Lepidium; species Lepidium aucheri. Next base: position 23,468 of record OVBA01001368.1, on the reverse strand, counting down.
AATTATCGTCAAAGGAAATCATCAGAGGTCTGCCTAAGCTTAAAGGTAATTATGACTTTGTGTGTGGTCCATGTAGTTCGGGAAAACAAGTAAAAACTCAACACAAGTGTGTGCCAGATGTCCGATCAAAGAATGTACTTGAACTTGTGCATATGGATTTGATGGGTCCTATTCAGGTTGAAAGTTTGGCAGGAAAAAGGTATATTCAGGTGGTTGTCGATGACTATAGTCGATACACATGGGTTAGATTTCTTTGAGAAAAGAGTGATACATTTGAAAGTTTTCAAATTCTTGCACTTCAGTTGAAAAATGAACGAGAAGGAATTAAACACATTCGCAGTGATCATGGGGGAGAATTCGAAAATGATGTTTTCAAGAAGTTTTGCTCAGAACAAGGAATTGCACATAAGTTTTCAGCACCAAGGACATCTCAACAAAATGGAGTAGTTGAGAGGAAGAACAGGACATTGTAAGAAATGGCCAGAGCGATGCTGCATGGAAGTAATGCACCTACATCGTTTTGGACTGAAGCTATTAACACAGCATGCTACATCATCAATAGGGTGTGTATTCGAAAAGGAATCACCAGTCCTACGAGTTATGGAAAGGAAAAACACCTACAGTTCACTACTTTCATCGGATGTGTGTGTTATATTCTCAATGATAAGGATCATCTGGGAAAATTTGACTCTCGTAGTGATGAAGGACTGTTTCTTGGGTACTCAGGATCAAGCACAACATTTCGAGTTTACAACAAAATGACATCCACGGTTAAAGAAACTATGAATGTTGTCTTTGATGACTCCTCTACATTTCGCTTGTCTATTCAACCACTTAATGACCACAATGATAATAATCAAGAGTCTGATACAGAATCAGAAGCTCAAGAAATAAGTTCTGCACCAACTACACAACAAGTGCACAAGAATCACTCCTCCACATATGTTATAGGAGAGATTCAAGGGGGAAGAGTTACACGCGGAAAGCAGATTGATTTCAAGCAGTTGGCTAGAAGTACGATCACAAGTTTTGTAGCCTTCATGAACCAGCATCAAAGTGTTGTCGACATAGTTGAATATGCGTGTTTTGTCTCTAAAATGGAGCCAAAGACATACAAAGATGCTCTGCAAGATGACTTCTGGATTTCATCAATGCAAGAAGAACTATCAAATTTTTCAAGACTCGATGTGTGGGTGCTAGTACCACGACCAGATAATGGCAATGTAGTTGGGACAAAGTGGACCTTTAAACACAAGATTGATAAAGATGGAAATGTTGTCAGGAATAAGTCTCGACTAGTGGCACAAGGGTACTCAAAAGTGGAAGGAATTGATTTTGAAGAGACATTTGCACCAGTAGCTCGATTGGAATCAATCCGATTTCTGTTTGGAATGGCTTGCAAAATGGGTTTTAAGCTGTATCAGATGGATGTCAAGAGTGCATCTCTGAATGGTAATCTGCAAGAGGAGGTGTATGTAGAACAGCCAAAGGGTTTTGAGGATTTCAAGCATCTTGATTATGTATACAAGCTAAACAAAGCCCTGTATGGTTTTAAACAGGCTCCTCGAGCATGGTATGATCGGTTGGCTACATTTCTGGTTGATCATCAGTATGAGAGAGGCAGTGTTGACAAAACCTTGTTTACACTAAACAATGAGGAAGGGTTCATAGTCGTACAGATCTATGTCAATGATATTGTTTTTGGTTCGACCCAACAATCAATGGTTGACAAATTTGTTGAAGTGATGACTCGAGAGTTTGAAATGAGTATGAATGGGGAGCTTACCTATTTCTTGGGTTTTCAAGTTAGACAGACATCAGAAGGTATTTTTATAAATTGAAGCACTTATGCCAAGAATTTGATTAAGAAGTTAGGAATGGAAAATAGCGAAGTCGCCAGAACACCCATGGGGTCAAACAACAAAATCTCAAGAGATTAATTGGGAAAACCAGTTGATGCAACTGCATACAGGAGCTTAATCGGAGGTCTGTTGTACCTTACAACGAGTCGACCGGACTTGAGTTTGTCTATTGGTCTTTGCGCAAGATATCAGGCCGAACCAAAAGAAAGTCATCTGACTGCAGCCAAACGAATACTCAAGTATGTGAATGAGACTTACAAATTTGGAATCTTTTTCACTAAAGATACTATTGTGAGTCTTACAGGATACTGTGATGCTGACTTGGCCGGAAGTGTAGATGATCGAAAGAGCACTAGCGGAGGATGTTTCTTCATGGGAAACAACTTGATTGCATGGTTTAGCAAAAAACAAAACTGTGTATCCTTGTCCACGGCAGAAGCATACATTGCAATGGTTAGTTGTTGTACTCAACTTCTGTGGATGAAACAAATGGCCGCTGATTATGGTATGTCTACTGAATCCTTGCTTGTGTATTGTGATAATTAAAGTGCTATTTGTATTGCTAAAAATCCAGTTCAACACTCTCGAACTAAACACATAGACACACGTCATCACTTTATTCGAGAACTTATTGAGGAGAAACTGGTTAAACTTGATCATGTGAGCACCGAGTATCAATTAGCTGATTTATTTACAAAACCTCTTTCTTTCAATCGTTTTATTCAATTAAGAACTACGATTGGAGTTTGTGAATGCTAACTATAATGGGAAAGGTGTCTGTAGAGCAGATTTCGTGCAAGGACTTGATTCTGAGATAAGAAGGCAGACACCTGAAAAAAAGCAGACAAATATCAAGATTGATCGAGCTAATGGAAAATAGCTGCCCATCATGACGTCACATTGGATGACAGTACATTGAGCTTTCAAATGTTAGGAGAGGGAGGTCAAAGAGCTGAGGAGTCAAGTGATGCTCTGATACAACACTGTGTCAAAGACCAGTGAGTTTTGTGAAAGCATTGAATTAAGAAGTCAAGTGATACTCATGTTTTCTATGCATTAAAATGCATTGATCTATGTGTGGATATATATATATATATATACTCTCCAAAGGAAATTTCAGCTGTCTGATCTGTTTGGTCTTTCAAGATGTTGTTAAACAAAAGTGATAAAGGCATGATGGTGTGAAAGTCTAGCCATTACATCTTACTCTTGATCGTACGTCTCACAGAGTAAGGAGTCTTGCTGGGCAGTTTCAGAACTTGGGCCTCTTGGGAAAAGGTCTGTTTATGCAGAGGTAAGATTAGATTCAAAAATGTGATCAATTTGTTTTTAAAAGAATGTGAATCTGGTTTAAGTTGAATTTATAATGAACTCAAATCTCTGTGCTCATAGGGTTGAGTTTAATCTGGGTCCCTCAAGATAATGAATGTAGTGAACAAAACAAGTTTATCAAGTGTTTGATATGCGTCGGGTAGTTGATTTAAATCTAGTCCATGTGTGCACTAACCTCTCAATTCGAAAGAATTAGAGAAAAAGCTTTGTTTGTGTGAAATTCAGGCCTACTCATTTAAGAAGAAGTTGCGCCGAGATAAATAGAGCAAGTTGGGTGAACGTAAAGTGCAACAGTCACAACAAAAAAGAAAAAAAAAGAATTTCTCTCTTTCAACTGCGGGTGCTAGGGTTTCTAAACAAAGATCAAAAGTCGTCAATGGAAGTAAGTCAAGAGATGTTGACGGTTGGGTTTGCACTGAGAGATATCATCCAGTATCTAACCAAGAACGAGCAATGGTGGTCTATCAACCCAGAGGGTTGCGTCTTTCATCGAGGGTGGTGCAGAGAGAAACGATTCAAGAATCGGAGCAACCGCAGATGGAAATCGATGCAGAGGAGAATAAAAAGAGTTACAAGTTCAGGACGAGTTCCCAATCTCCTATTTGTGAAGACGAAACGTCACATACAAATTTCAGGAATGAAGTAGAGAAAATCGGAGAGTTTCCGAAGACGGTTGCTGATTCATCGTCTTCAATTCAAGGAGCAGAGTCGCCAATTCGTGATTTTTAAAAAGAACTCGAAGACACTGAAGCAAGGCTGAAGCAAGACAGTGATGTTAGGGTTCGAGATTTCACCTTCATAACACCAGAAACCCAGGTGAACGCAGTGTCCAGAGTTGAGGAAGAAGTCGAGGTAATTTCAGTCTTTAAAGCCTCCGTATCAAAGGGTATTGATTTACGAACAAATCGCAAGTGTCGATTGAATGAAGAAATCAGTTTGGTGAATATCAAAACTGGCCGCCCGACCAAAGCAGAGGCATCAACTCAATCAACAGTTCAAGAGTATGATCAGCAAGTATTCAGTTCTGCAGATGCTTACTGCAGGTATAGGCTTTATTCTTCTTCAACCGAAAGATTCATAGTTGAGCATGCTTATAAATTTGATGATCAGGACTCGGAATTAGTTCAGTTACTCAAGGATGTAGGTTTGGTTGAGTCTTTAGATACTGTGGTAGACTACTCGGCTAATGTTATGTTTGAACTTTGGGCAAACATGCCATATCATGAACAAGAAAGTGAGTCAGGGATTATTTTTCTAAGGGGTTATAAGTATGTGATCTCTGCTGAAAAGATCAATGAAGTCTTGGGTTCACCAGATGTGGTTGATCGATCGAACCCACAGAAGCTTGAAGGTGTATTGTCTGAAGACATAGCAGAAACAATGACAGGAGGTGTGATCAAAAATCTAAACAGAGTAAAGAAGGCTCATCTGGAGAAGCTCTACTCTCAACTGTATACGTTCTGCTGTACTAACTGGCTTCCAACATCAAATGAAGGGTATGTCAGTGTCTTGAGGCTACAGCTTGCATATAAGATTGGAACTAGAACTCCGTTCAATCTGGGAAAAGCCATCTTTAGTCAGATCAAGAAGGTTGCTGCATAGACAAAAGACTCCAAGTCCAAGCTATACTTGCCATACCCATCGCTTCTCACTCGTCTGCTTGCCAATCAACATGAGGTACCAGCTGTTATCACTTCGGTACCAAGTGGAAAGTCCAAAGCCAAAAAGCAGAAAAGGAAAGCCAAGGCACCGATGACGGAGGAATCCTATACAATCAAGGAGCTGCTAGAGACCACTCTTGTGATGTCTGAAGAAATCACACATTTGTGCAAGAATGCACTCAAAGGTTAGTTTTTCTTAACTTGTTCTTTGATAATGGAATTGTTTTTGACTTGTGTGATATTAAGCAGGGGGAGTAAAGCTTCAGGAGTCGGATCAAGAGTTTGTTGATTTGTCTGATTGAGGGGGAGAGCTACTGTTTAGCTCTATGTTTTTGCCAACCTGTGGCATTTTTTTGTTTCGGTTGCTAAAACACTTAGCTTTTTGTTATCGTCTGTTTGATAACACACTTTACAAACTTGTTAGTTGTAATTTAAACCGGGATTCATGGTTTATCTGATCTGAATGTTTTTCTCTGTTACGTTTCTTATTATCAAACTGTTGTTAGAAACAACAATTTCTGTCAAGTGTTTGAGAATGACAGGTTTTGAGCTTAGTTATCAGCTCAATGTAAAAAAGGGGGAGATTTAAGAGGTTGGATGTCACGTGACTTGGACCTGTTGATAACAAGAGAGAAGCACGTGGTTCGGGGAAGCTTTTGAAATACAAAATTCAAATATGCGATAAGGCTTATCAAGAAGAAGATCTTATCAAGGAGGATATGGAGAAGATTTAGTTAGGTTTCCAAAAATTAGGAGACTAACTAATGAGCCCTTTAGTATAAAAGGGATCTCAATTGTAAACGAAGCTTTTCAAGAACTTAGGCATTGAAGTTTAGGAAAGTCTTGTTAATTGTTTTGATCTAGGTTATCGGATATTAAAAGTTGTTTTTAGGTCGATAGCTTTGTTAAGTACTCGATCATTAGGATTGTCCTTTGTAGAAAAGAAATTCTTAATAAAAACATAATTCTTTGTTGAATTGGTTGTTGCAAATCATATTCCATTTTCAGTATTTCTTCAGACACAAAACCAAATACCCAACCACGAATGACCTTATCTGTTCGAATCCATCCGTTGACATCAGGGTTTAGAGCTTCAGCTGAGCTGCTGACAACAGGATTTTATCCTATTTGTCAAATCCTATTACACTAAGATGTCGATGTAGTATAATAGGTGTCATTCCAAGTGGGAGTGTAACTAGCAATCAGAATATGATAGACTACTCTAATTCAAGCCAAATCGAACCAATAGTTTGTTATCTATCAACCTAAATGATGAAACAACGAGAAACATAACTAACAGTCAAATAAGAAAAAGATGAACCTAAATGAGTAATTCAAAAGTAACAGAACAATGGAAATTAAGTGTAGTGAAAATAGAAGACAAGTGTAGTGAAAACAACTAAGCAATGGATGAGAAAAAGATTTCTCAAGGGGCGAAGATCATGGACCAGCGTCTCAATCAAGGTCACTAAATCCCTTCACAAACTCAAAGAGAGCTCATCTCTACGCAATAGACTTATAACTATTGAGTCCACTCTCGTGACAAATAATCTCAGCAAAGCTATCAACCGACCTTATCATCATAAGTGTTTAACAACCTAACTGGCGTAAAGTGACAGTTTAAACGAGCCTAATAAACACCTTAGCCAATTAATCTCTTAAGCTAAGGATGTAAATTTCTGAGACAGTTGGATAAGACAATTCGACACATCTATCAGGAGCTAAAAGTCTAAGATCATGTTTCATTAGATCAGAAAAGAACAAGCATTAACAACACCGAAACAAAAGTGATATATATTTTCTACTCTTAAGAGACGTAGAAAACCTTAAGGTCCATGCTGGTCTAATCCGTTCCCTCATGAAGCCTAAGTTAATTAATCAGAAATCATGGGTGAAACAATCAAATCAACAATCAAAGTGGATGACATGATAATAAAATTAAGAAAGTAAACTTAAATTAAAATAAATTGAAATTTGAAATTAAAAGATCATAAAACGAAGGTGGAATTCTTGTTCTGGAATTACAGTAACAAAAAGCACAAAAAGTTTTGAAGCAGCAATAAAACTTAAATGATCAGTCTTCGTAACACAAAAGAAGTATTTATACTACTCCCCCCTTTCAACCTCAAAGTCATGGAAACGAAAACTTAAGTAAGATAAGTGCCCCGACTACTTATCTGGGCCGTCAAAGGTGAAGTTGACTCGGCCCATCAGTTGCAGTGACTTCATGTTGCAATCTAATCCATTAGGGTGTGCAGGGCCTGTCGTGATGCGAGGACCGTCATGATTCAATCTATTGACACCACTGTGCTGTCCGAGTTGTTGTGAAGCCACGTCCGAGTTGCTTTCAGTCTACATCGGAGTCGTCTTCACTCCATGTCCGAGTCGCCATGAAGCTGCGTCCGAGTTACTTTTAGTCCACATCTTAGACTCATTGGTCCTTTGCGTATCTTGTCCAAACTTTTCCTGAAAACAACTCCAAATGCAATGTATATGCTATGCAAATGTAACCTATGTGAACAAACTAAAAATGACTCGATTGTAATGTGAATGCGACAAATTACATATAAAAATGATAACAAATGACACCTATAATATGCTAAAATGCGTATATACCAGCTCCCCCAAACTTAGAACTTGTTTTCCCTCAAGCAAGTGCATAGAACAATGCTGGAAAAAAGGTTGTAATGTTGGGAATTCAGAACCGGAAACAAGCTGAAACGAATGTGAAACTTAAGTTCCTAGTTGCGAGTTCTGATGGTGCAGTTCAAACATGCCTTACTTAAAAACATTAGCCATGACAATCACAGTTCAATCTAAGCTCAGCCACAACTTAATTATGCATTCGAATCGACCTATCCTCTTAATATTTATTACTTCAGTAATCATGATCTGTCTATGCATTACCTAAGAATTTGTTTGGTCAAGGGTAAAGTCTATAGATTGAAATGATCTCTAGAAATAACTGGTCAATTATAACACAAAGGATCACTCATGAATGGACCAAGCTTTAGCATAATGCTAAAGGTAAGAACAAACAGGCGTATACAAAGTCATGTCTCCATCTACCGATATGCCTGTAACTGATCTTAACCTACCCAATCTAGCCCATAATATGATCCTACTATACCTTTTTACTTATGGTGTTTTCACATCTTCTTTTTGTTTTAGCTTTTCCATTCTTATATAGGGAGAAGGGGTTTTCCTTGATTTACTTTAGCAGTTTGGGTTCTTTACATTACCGCACTAGTTTCTTTTCTTCTTATTCTTAAGACATTAAGACTTTTTGGTCTATTTTCCTTTTCTTAATCTTAGAACCTTATTCACACTTAGCTTTCCCAAAACCTTTTCTAGATTAGCATATAAATTCATCCTTATCTCACTTTATATCTTTAGACTTTCACCTATTCTTTCCTTTGTTCCATTTCTCTACTTAGACACAAGCAATCCCAACCCCAAACAAAACCACCTAGTCCTAGTCTTGTCCAAAAATTGTAAACCAGAGACTACATAAAGGCATGACTTTGTCGGCTCCTACCTAACACTTTATGCCAAGTTTAGACCGAAAAGAGACCTTATAATCACACAGCAAAGCACATCATGGTTCAAAAGCATATTATAATGTAGCATGGTGGGATTCTAATTGGATTAGCAAGATAGATGCATGATGGATAAAGAAAATCCAAGTATTCTAATAATCCATAAATTTAGAGTTGATGCATATACAAGATAACTATAGATCAGATTTATGGTTATCACTTAGTAAGGATAGGCATCAAATCAAAGCATGTCCAATCATGGTGTGAGACTTGTGCTAAAAATTCCTAACATGGTTCAGACTTAACTTTCAGGACAAGCATGGAATGCAACAGAAAACCTAAAACTAGGGCCTTGAATCTAGAAAGTCAATCAACAAGTTTAAGCGGCTATTATCCTTATAATTCTCTATGCATCTAGACTTGATCCTACGTAATATGCGGCTACATGACACTCTTTTTATGATTTTTTGTGTATGTGTTTATATGCCTTAGATGCAATGCATGAACTAAATGAGAACGATGAGCTGAATGAAAATAAAAACTAAGAAACACAGAAAATATGTTAATAACCTCTAGGATCCTCCCCCAAACTTAAAAGACACAGTCGCTTGTGTAACAGAATTCAGAAATAAAATCCTAGACAAAAAAGCAAATAGAATTTGCAAAAATATATAAAATGGAGTTGAAGGAGTTGTTACTTTGGGCCGAACAAAGACCACCCTGCTGGATCAATATACATCATGTCATCGTGTGGTTGTGGCTGTTGTTATTGTTCCACTGGCAAGGTGTAACTGAAGAAGTTCAAAGTTGATGCCAACGGATATTGGAAGTCAAACTCTGGTTGTTGTGTGAATTGTTGGGGTGGTACCTCGGTGTGAGCCGGTTGTGGCTCTGCACTTGTACTTCTCTTTTGCCAGATTTGTTTGATGCTCCTTTTGCAGTGACAACTTAGCGTTCAGCTTGACCTATGGCTTAGGAGTCCTATCATCACCATTGTTGAATTGCTCGGTGTAGGGTTCGAAAACTTGCTGGGGCATTGTCCATGAGCTAAGGTCAAGGTGGAAAGGTTGTGGTTCTGACTCGATTCATTGTTGAGACAGAATTGGTCTCTCCACATGTGATGATGTTTGGCGAGGTTGTTCTGATGGAGAACACCTTATGATTTCTTGCGTGATTGACGGGACCGCCTATGAGGTGGTGAAGTCGGTCCTCTAAAGTCTAGAGGTGTGGAATCTCTATCCTCGTAGAGCGGGAACTAACTTTGAGGTCTTTGAATTGCGCTTCTTATGTTTGCACCTTTTTCGAAGTCCATTTGCAAAAATTTTGCAGAAGACTAAGGTGTTTGTGAGCGGTAGCTACTCCCTTGGCCATCCGCGGCTGTATATACTCATCAAAATGAAAGCACTCTGGTGCTTGATCTGATCGCTCCGTCTATTCTTTTCTACATTTCCGGGTTTCCTCGTGGGTACGTTTACCAAGAAGGACCCTTTCCGGAGGGATGAAAGCTAGGTTAGCTTCCGTATGAAGCAAAGTATATTCTGGATTTGGTAAAACAATTCTCTAGTCCTTTCCTTTTTCTGAGCGAATAAACTTGTACAGCCATGTCTCTTTGTGCGATGCTTGTGTTAGGAATCGACTTTGCTGAAGGTATGCTGTGTCATTGCATGCTGAAGAGATGGCCTTCGTATTTAGTGGAACGTTACATGCCTCAAGAATTCTTGTCACGATCCTGCTGAAATTTATGATCCCCTTATTCTTATCTGCCAAACGTGACGCCCATCATCTGTAAGAAGGGAGATGTTTCATTAACGCCCTTGTAAACCCGAGGCTGTTTGCTTCTCCTCTAAACGACATTCTGTATTTTGCTGTGGTGTTAAGGATCTGGATGAGAGCTTCGTCAATCATTGCCATTTCTGATAAACGCACATATCCTGACTCATTTCTGGCGAAAGAAGTGTTAGCAATTACCCTGTGGAAATAACGAATTGTAGGCTTTCGGATATTTGCACATTTTCTAGCCTTCAGATTAAACGGTGCAGCTTTGCTATCACTTTATCGTAAGCAACATTAAGCCCCACGCAGGTAGGAATTTCGAAATGCTCTTCAAACTGAGTTGCCATGAAAGTGAATTTTCTGTTATTGACCTCGAATGTTAGTTCTCTAAAACCACCTATGCACTTCAACCTCTTGTGCTTACTAGAATACTCGTTAAATTTAACTGAAGCAAGAAATAGGGTGGTTTCTTATGGATAAGATTCCTGATCCATGTATACAAATTGCATTAGTCCACATGATTGCAGCATATAATCGATATTCTTGACAAACCCAAGCTTGACCATCGTTGGCCGATGCATGTACCTTGTACCTCCCACCTTCATCATCCCAAAAACGAGCATTGCTTCTTTGTAGTTTATTGTCCTGAGTTCTCCATAACAATCAAAATCTTCTACCCCGTCATCATCTTCGCCCAAACGTTCATATCCCTCTAGGATTTCCTCATCGTCTAGTTCTTCTTGGACTGCCTTGTCTCCATGAATTTCTGCTCATTTTTTTTGTAAAGTTCGAGACTGAGTTGTCGTCTTCAACATTAATTGGAGGTTCATCCGCCATAGAGCAAGTTAACTTTCTTTTCAAAGAAAAACCACTACACTTCTTCAAATTTCGCAAACGGCTGAGAATTCTTCACGGAATTGTTTCTGAAAAAGTGTGTGACTTTGTTGAGGAAGTGAAGTCTTCTTGGCAGTGTTTGCGACTTGGTTTTCACTACCAAGTTGTTGTGGTGGCGCCTGTGACTTTGAGAAGTGGTGTGTGAAGGTGCGTGGGGATCGAGTCTCAAAGGCGGTATTGTGTGGTGGCTTGTGCGACTCAGACAGGCAAGTCGGCTCAAGAATAAGGTGGCTACAGGACTCAGTTATGCAGATGGCCTCGTGAAAAAAAGTGGTGCATGCGGATCAAGTCCTCATGACTCAGTTCTTTACTCCGAGTGGTTGTTGCAGCGATGGTGGCTTGGTTCCCTCTTCCGAGCTAGAAAGGCGGTGTGTGGCAATGGCTTCGACTCAGATGGTGGTTCTGGCGGCTTAAACGACTCGGAAGAACAAGTGGAGTCGAGAAGAAGACTCGATTTCGAGTGTGGAGAAGAAGACTCGATTTCTGCAAAACAAAGAGAGTTTCACAAAAACAAATTAGTGCAATTTAAGATGCTATGGTTAGTTTAACCTTCATGTGCATTACAAGAGGTATGAATGCAACTTTTATAAGCAAAAGAAAGTTAAGAAAACTTCTTCTCGTGATGGTTATGGTGCAAGGCGTGGGATGGAGTGAGGAGACAGAAGATTCTGATGGAGAACAAGCTTTTTTCTAGTCACAAAAATGTGCACGTGATGACTCCTATTATGTCGTTCACTTCAAGCCGAAACTTCCAAGGTCGGATTGAAATCCAAATAGCTAGATTTCTGAAATGAAATATTATAATGAAAGAAAGCTAAAGAAATAATTAAAATCTGAGAATACATATTTACAAGGATATCATAAGATTACCTCCCAAGTGCATTTGTTTAAAGTTATTGAGCTTGACTTTTCACGCCTATCAGAGTTGGACGGGTTCGTCGAGAGAAACTGAGATTCTCTTGGGAATATTCTCATCTGGTAGGTACAGTTTTACTCTCTACCTATTCACAGTGAAATCTTCACTGTTATTGTTAATCAGAGTTACTGCTCTATATGGCAAGAATTCTTTAACCTTGAAAGGACCAGATCACCCCGATTTTAGTTTTCCAGGGAACAGTTTGAGTCTCGAGTTGAAGAGAAGCACTTGATCACCAGCTTTGATCTTTTTTGTTGCAATCTTCTTATCGTGGAGTGCTTTAGTGATTTCCTTGTAGATTTTTGAACTCTCATAAGCTTCAAGTTTGATATCTTCTAACTCATGCAGATTCATAAGTCTTTTCTCCTGAGCAGTCTTGAGATCAAAGTTCAGAAACTTTGTAGCTCAAACTGCTTTGTACTCAATCTCAACAGGAAGGTGAGAGGATTTGCCTTACAACAGCTGAAATGGAGTTCTTCCACGAAGTATCATCGAGTTTCACGGCCCAATCTCTCTTAGATGCACCAGCGATCCTCGACAGTATTGCTTTCATCTGTTTGTTCAAAACTTCCACCTGACTGCTAGTTTGTGGGTGATAAGGAATAATCACCGTATGCTTGACACCATACTTTCTCAGCAGATTCTATAGCTTGTTGATGAAATGAGAACCTCCATCACTAAAACTACTCTTGGGACTCCAAATAGAGGAAATATAACTATTCTGAATAATTTTAGCACTACCTTCGCATCATTTGTTGGGCATGTAATTGCTTCAACCCACTTGGAAACGTAATCGACGATCACCAGAATGTAACAGTTTCCATGTGACAGTGGATTGAATGGTCCCATGAAGTCTACCCCCCAACAATCAAACACCTTAATCTCAAGAATCGGATTCTGTGGCATTTTATTCCTCTTGCCGATGTTACCCATCCTATGACAAGGATCACACTTGGAGATAAATGATTGAGCGTTTCTGAACATCGTTGGCCACCATAATCCTGCTTGCAGAACCTTCTGAGCTGTCTTGAATGTAGCAAAATTTCCTTTGTATGCTGAACTGTGATAGTTCTCTAAAATACTCTGAACCTCTTCCTCTGCAATGCTCATACTGAACAAACCGTCGGATACCTTCTTGTAGAAATAAGGTTCATCCCAAAATAGTGGTTCACATCTCTGAAGAATTTCTTCCTCTGATAGGAGTCCAGACTTTTTGGCACTTCATCGACAACAAGGTAGTTAACTAAGTATATGTACCAATGTACCATAGTTCCAGCTAGCTTACGTTTGTACTGAAGTCGAGTCCCTATAACTTTTAAGATGTAGTCGTTCACATGTGACATAAAGTTAGAGTCCGAGTGGAGCTCAGGGTCTCGAGTTGTCATTCTTTTGAGTAACATGAGTTGCTCCTCTGGCATGGAGTCATCGATCAGGATCGAGTCGTCTATCATCATTCGCGATAAATAATCAGCTACCCTATTTTCTACTCCAAGTTTGTCCACAACTTCCATATCAAACTCCTGAAGTAGTAGTATCCACCTCAGCAACCTTGGCTTAGCATCCCTCTTTTTCATCAAGTATTTCAGAGCTGCGTGATTCGTATGCACAATAACCTTGGAACCAACGAGGTATGATCAAAACTTCTCAGAGGCAAATACTACAGCAAGGAGCTCTTTTTTAGTAATTGCATACTTGACTTGAGCATAGTCAAGTGTCCTGCTCGCATAATATATCACATTGAGCTTCTTGTCTTTCCTCTGACCCAGAACTGCTCCTACTGCGTAGTCGCTTGCATCACATATAATCTCAAAGGATAGTGTCCAGTCAGGAGCTTGGGCTATCGGTGCAGACATCAAAGCTTCTTTAATCTTCAAGAATGCTTCCAGACACTCAGAATCAAAAGTGATATCGACCTCCTTACACAGCAAGCGAGTAAATGGCCTTGCCATTTTAGAAAAATCCTTAATGAACTGCCTATAGAACACAGCATGGCCCAAGAAAATCTTGACGTCCTTTATTGTCTTAGGAGGTTGCAGTTGAACCATAACCTCAATCTTGGCTTTATCAACCTCAATTCCCTTTTCAGATATCTTGTAACCCAAGACAATTCCTTCCCTAACCATGAAATGACACTTCTCCCAGTTCAGTACCAAGTTTGTTTCCACACACCTGCAAAGTATCCTACATAAATTTGACAAATAAGAGGAGAAGGAAGAGCCATAGACAGAAAAATCGTCCATGAAAACTTCAATTATCTCCTCGATCAGATCTGAAAAAATAGAATTCATGCAACATTGAAAAGTCGCAGGTGCATTGCATAAACCAAATGGCATTCTTCTATATGTAAATGTTCTGTTGGGGCAAGTGAAACTGGTTTTTTCTTGGTCATCAGGGTGTATAGGGATTTGAAAGAATCCCCTATATCTATCTAAGAATCAGTAGTATTTGTGACTAGCTAACCGTTTTACCATTTGACCAATGAAAGGAAGTGTGAAATGATATTTCCTAGATGATGAATTCAACTTCTTATAATCAATACACATTCTATGGCCAGTGATGGTTCGAGTGGGGATCAATTCATTTTTTCTCATTCCTAACAACAATGATTCCTCTCTTTTTAGGGACACAATGAATTGGTGAAACCCACTTACTATCGGAAATTGGATAAATAAAATCAACATCTAGCAACTTAAGAATTTCCTTTTTTCTGACTTCCTTCAAATTCAGATTCAACCTCCTTTGAGGCTCAATGCTTGAATATGATTCGTTATCAAGGTGAATCCTATGAGTGCAAAGACTAGGTTATATGCCTTTAATGTCAGCTAGAGAATAACATGTGGCTCTTCTAAACCGTTTTAGTTCGGTCAATAGCATGTTCAATTCATCACCACTCAAAGCGTTATTAACTCGGTTCATCTAACTCTTCAATCACAACTGAACTCTTGACTATCTTGTGAGCATCTAGAATTTTCCCATAGCATTTAGCTTTCTTACTCAAGTACCCATCTGCAGCTGGTTTAGTCAAGACGACTTGCAGTTGATCTTCTGTTGCCAACTCCTCCATTAGCTCATTAGCTAGAGCATCCATTTCCTGAACTGAGAGCACCTTACTTTCAATGGTTGGATTCTTCATAGCGTCATTGATGTTGAACTTCATTTTAAGGTTTGGACCCAGATTCAACTTGATCGTTCTATTCCACACATCAGTCATTGCTCTAGCGGTAGCTAAGAATGGTCTTCCAAAGAGTAATGGATCCTTGGGTTATTCATCCATGTCCAGCACAACGTAGTCAATTGGTATTTCAACTTCTTCGACCTTCACAAAAAAGTCCTCTAAAATGCCATGAGGATTCTCACTGATCTATCCGCTAAAACCAACGATATCTTGCAGATTTTGTAATCAGTAAAGCTTAACCTCTGCTCAACTGAAAGTGGCATGAAGCTTATTGATGTGCCAAGGTCGCATAAGCACTTACTGAATGATAAGAGTCCAAGTGAACAAGGAATCGTGAAGGTGCCAGGATCACCAAGCTTCTTTGGCACAACCTTGTATGATGGCGCTGTCTAGTGAGTTAAGACTACCATACCCTCAACTTCTCAAGTCATCTCCTTAACATCATCTTTCAGGAATTTCTGGTAAGGAGGTATCAGCATAAAAGCATCCAAGATGGGGATCTTCAGCTCTATGTCTTTCATCTGCTTGTTGAACAGAGCTTTATACTTCTCAGTCAAATCTTTCTTGAACCATTGAGGAAAAGACAGTTGAGGTTTGTAAGATGGCGGGACAAAAGGTTTGTTCTTCTCTTGAGTTGCTAACAGTTTTTGAGCATCAAAGGTTGTGGAATTAGACTTGACTCAATCTGTTGTGTGTCGAGATTGGAATATGGCATGGGTTTTTCCACAGTAGGTGGCATGTAACCGCCGTCAGGTCTAGTCACTTGTCTAAGAGGAACCTCTGGAGTGGATTTTTCAGCCTGATCCTTGATGACTTGGTATGATTGCGGCTAGCGCCGTAATGGATCATCCGATTTGGTTAGGGATCTTCGCCGTGAGAACAGGCTGATCTAGCCTTATCCCGGTCTAGGGATCTCTCAATATAGTGCGGCAGGTTCGGATCGGCGAGTTTACCCACCAATCAAACCCTTCCTACCCTTTAGACCTATGCTTTTAACCTTATTTCCATCTATTGCAATTGTTATACTCTGTTTTTGATGCATTTCTCTGTTTTGAATTTTTAAATTCTGTTTCTATTTTGTCTTTTAGCTTATTTTGTCATATTATCTAGATTGCAAGCTTACTTGATATCATAGCCTATCTTTGTGACAGATTGATAGGTTGCTTGAACTAAGATCTAGTAGTATATAGATTGTTTGCAAGCAATTTCTGAGTATTGGTTCGAGAAATCCCATTTATTTATCTTGTGCTCAATTGATTTGATTCTAGGATAGAAAAATGCCTTTTATCAAATTGGCGTTGTTGCCAAATCAGTTTTGCTTGTTCCAATTTATAATTTGCTAGTCTTAGGATCAGGTCTAGTGTTATTGCTATTATCACTTGTTTGTGTTTCATTCACTTTGGATCTATAAGGACCAAGCTTCCGCCTTATTAACAAGTCGTTGTTTCTATCCTTGCAGACCTCGCAGGTAACCCTCGCCATCAGGCACCAAGGAGAGACACAGAATCAGTAACCTCGCGTCAACTCCTGCGAGTTGTGCGAGTAATCCGTACAGCTTAGTAGGTTGATGCACACATGGTCGAAAGGTTCTCACCACCTTTCACCACCCACCGACGACATCAACCAGCTCACTTGTGAAATCAGACGAGAGTGTACTAGAATGCAGCAACAACAACCAGATTTGGACAACACCACACCGAGAACAACGACGGATAGGACACCTCTGTTGGTCAATGAGGCCGTCCACCAGGCGCGAGCACAAAACCCAGCTCGTCGCCCTTGCTGTATTGGGGCGAGCGATGCCCCGAGTATACACACGATACGGAACGGGATCCAACCGCTGGTAATCTTAAACAATAACTTCGAGATAAAGAATGGACTGATCTCCATGGTACAGAACAAAAAAATTCATGGTCTACCCTCGGAGGACCCCCTCGACCATCTCGACGAGTTCGAGAGAATATGCTCGCTCACTCGCATCAATGGAGTGATTGAAGATGCACTGAAGCTCAGGCTATTTCCCTCTCTCTAGGGGATAGAGCACATCAGTAGGAAAAAGACCTTCCCAGCGGATCAATCATAACTTGGTTGGAGTGCAAGCACATCTTCCTCACCAAGTTTTTCTCCAACTCACGGATGGCAAAGTTTCGGAACAGCATATCCAACTTTGTCCAGCAGAGCAGCGAGTCATTGGCCGAGACATGGGACAAATACAACACTTATCAAGCTCAATGTCCTCATCACGGTTTCAGGGAGGATACAATCCTCAGCAACTTCTACCGAGTATTTCACCCGAGGATACGTATGTTGTTGGACACCGCAAGTCACGGGAGCTTTCTACAGTAGGAAATCAACGAGGGGAGAGCATTAATAGAGAACCTTACCTTAGCAGATGGACAGTATGGCGAGGAGTATGACCAAGCTGTAAATGGAACCTCAGATTCAGATACTTCCGCACAAAAGGAGTTGAACCAACTTCATGAGAAGCTGGATAAGTTGCTCATGGTGCACACCAAACAGGTCAACCTTATGGAAGAGGAAACGATACAAGAAGGCGAAGACGAGCAATCGAAGGAGATTTGTTTTGTTCAAAATCAAAGTGGATCTAAGCTGTAGGTCAATTACAAACAGAACCTGAACTTGAGCTAGCGAAGCACGAATGTAGCTACCCCACAGGATCAAGTGTATCCACCAAAACAACGAGCTTAGATACCCAACGAACAATAGCAGCAAAGCCTTAAGCCGGCACCAGCTCCAACACAACCTCCAACAACAAAAGAAGAACAGCCGGACGTGATGAATAGACTCCAACAAATTTTGCAAAGCCAAACCGCCCACCAAGCGGAGATGACCACTAAGTTTGGCGACATACATAACCTAATTGATGCAAGCTATAGTTACCTCAACTGCAAGTTTAAAACCCTCAACGGCTAAAGTATATGAAAAGTAATCAAGCATCATCATCTACTAAGGCTATCAGTCAGCTACCCAGAAAGGCCGTTCAAAACCTAAAGGAGTATATGGCTCAGTCAATAACTCTCAGAACAGGAAAGGTGCTCCCATCAGTGATTGGACAGAAGGAAAACGCTGAGGACAGCGTTATTCAAGCTGGGGGCAGAACAATTCAAGACCAAAGTTGGATGTGTACAACTCGGAGACACACCTCGCAGGCCTGAGCCGCGAGGAGAGGGTGATGATGATCTGACAGCTGGGAAAACTACATAACTCAAGGAGAGCCCTTGCCTGCCTGTGCAGCGAGGAGAAGAACCAAACATTCCCAACCTGAATTTGACAGAAGGAGTTGCACCAATGGTTGCAACCAAAGCCAAAGCACCTTTCCCTTCATGTTTAAAGAAAAACAAAGCGAAAAAACAGAAGGTCCTTTTTTACAAGCAAATGAACGGTATAGAGCTAAAGATTCCTATCTTAGATGCTTTTGCTTTAATTCCGCAATACAAGAAATTTTTGAAGAACTCACTTAAGGAACGAGAGGAGGAATGTATGGATGTTGGGATCCGATCATCTGGATCAGTATTGGTACCAGTTCATCTACATCAAAAGAAAAGGTTCATTGCAAAAAAACTGGGTGATCCAGGAAGCTTCACACTTCCATGTGCAGTAGGGCACCTTACATTCATCAACTGCTTGTGTGATCTTGGAGCATCCATCAGCTTGATCCCACTAATCACTGCACAAAAGCTGGGGTACTCAACTTCAAGGATTGCAAAATTTCTTTGCTCCTCACAGACAAAACAACGAGGAAGCCGAGGGGATTGCTCGAGGATGTACCAATAAATTTTGGAAGTGTGCTGGTTTCTACTGATTTTGTGGTATTAGAGATGGATGAAGAACCTACTGATCCACTACTGCTGGGTAGACCTTTCTTAGCGTTAGTGGGAGCTTTGATTGATGTGCGGAATAGGACCACTGAACTAAAGGTCAGAGAAGGTGTTGGTATGATGTTTGACTTAAAAGAAGGAAGAAAGAAGCCTATGATCGATGGGCAATGCTTTGAGATTGAAGGAACAATAGAGGGGATGGACAAGGATGTGAACAAGGGAGCTCTGGTTCCCTTTGCAAACCCATACTAAGAGGTGTATGAAGAGTCGAGCTTGTAACTCTAAACAAGCCCACTTGGGAGGGAATCCCATGTCTATCCTTTACTTTTGAAAACTCTTTTTATTTTTGTTTAAGTTAATTTAGCTTTGTTTAAATTTTAAGAATAATCTTTGCTAGTTTATTGTTGTTATTATTGGGTGTTTGGAATTTTGATCTCAGGTTCAAGGAACCTTGCCTACACTCTTGGCAAAATTTTAGGAAGTAATGCCCTCATTAAGCCAAGAGAGAGTATGCCTCGCACCTAACCCTCGGAGGCAACAGAACGAGGAGTACAAAAAATTTGACAAAGAACCTGAACCCCTCAGGACATATGGCCGAGGAGAGTGTGCGAGTAGTGTTCAAATTGCCTTGAACACCACTCATGGACCTACTTGTACACCTCAATATCCTTTTATATAGAAATTTTTAGTCAAATACATCTCAATATGATTGATATGGACTAACTCTTCAGAGAAAACATTCAACATGGAGCTTAATGGCCTAAAATGCTTTAATTTGAGTCTATCTTGATATTTTAGCTAACTCTTGTGGTTTTTTAGATATTACTACAAAGAGGGAGCTAATCAGGACTCAAGATAGTCAGAGAGAAGCAAAAAGAGAAGCTCAAGCTTGGGTTTTTCAGAATGGGTAGTCAGCCCTTGATGTTTGTGGCGAGGAGGTTTGCTGAGGAGCACAAAAGGACAAAACTTGATTTGGTTCCAGCTCATCAAGTGGGGGGCACGAACCAACATCTTTTTGCTAAAATCTAGGGATGGTCAATTCAAGGTTGGACTGATCCAAGGGCTAAAATCGGTCAAGGATTCTAAATTCAAAATGGACGGTCCGGATCGTGCCAAAATCAAGGGTGAATGGCAAGCAATTCGAGAACTGTGATTGTCTCCCTTATCAACCCGAGATTTTTTCCTTCACACTCCCAAGATTGTCTCCTCCTCACCTACAACACTCGCTTATAAGAAGAACCCAACCCTCATCATCATTCACTTTCAACCACTCAAGCGAACAAACTCTCTCTCCCTCCGAGTTAATTTTTCTCACTGAGTTTCTCTCTCTCACCACCGGCGAGTTACTCTCTCTCTCATTCAAGTTCGAGTTTTCCGGTTAATCCTTTTCAAGAATGTCTTCCGGTTTCAAAAGAAAGATGAAGGAATTCGGGCAAGTTCATGAACGATGCAAGAAGAGCTGGAAGAAGAGACATGGCGGCGGTGATGGAAGACTCACCACCGGTCCGCCGTGAAAATAGGCCTTGCCGATTCATCGTCTAGTCGGATGATGAGGAGCCAGGGGTACAAATAAGAATTGAAATTCCAATAAGGGAATCGGCGACTAAGCCGATGGACTGGAAATACGTTCATGGTGAAGGTAGCTCAACTAAGGAGAAGAGGAAGGGCAAACAGATAGCCTCACCCTCAAGCAGCGAGGACAAAGATGAGGACAATGCATATGTTCAGCCCTCGCCAATGGTGGTCGAGTACGAGAGCGAGGAGAAGACAGAGAAGAAGACCGAGAAGAAGGGGAAGAACACAAGGTACCGCCAAGCCATTGAGGATCTAAAGAAGAGTGGTTACTCAGAGAATGAGGCGAGGAAAGCCTACGACGAGCGCGAGGCAGAGAAGAAAAAGAACACTACAAAGGAGGATGATTAATCGGACAAGGCATACGAGGCTTTGAAGGCAATGGGGATAAAAGGTACATACTTCCCACATTCTGGAACCATGAGGAAATTGGGAATCACTGAGGATATGGATAGGGTGTTTAGCTCGCTTGGCATTAAGGTTTGCATGTATAGTGTGGCGAATTCCTCGCCACCGTTGACCTTCTAGCCTAGCAAAGTCGGAGAAGGACAAGATCAAGAAGAATGGTCCTGGTTACATAACTTTCACCGTGTACGACAAACTATACGCGATGACGTTGAGGGAGTTGGAAATGTTTTTTGGTTTTCAAGCCAGAGAAGCAGTATATCCGGACATTGACGAGAAAGATACCGACGAGGTATAAAAGATGATGTCGGGTGCTGGTGAGTATGATTCATCTCAAAGCAAAGGAAGTTGGATCCCCAACCCAGCCATCAATTACACGAGGAGAGCCATAGCCAACGTAATTTTTGCTAGACCCTCCACCTCGCCAATCAACCTCGGGAAATGCACATGATGGTCATGGCGATGAAGGAGATTGTTGGCTCTACTCCAAGCGAGCGGCATATTGATGGGGATGAAGGGAACTCCGGAATGTTGTTTTTGTTGGCAAAACACCTCATCACATACTATGCACGAGCCGTGACGCAAACGGGGAGGAAATCCGAGAAGCCAAAGCACATTTATATTGGTGGAGTGGTTGCTCGGATACTAGAAGCATAGGGAGTGTCGTTGAACACTAAAAACAACAATTGGGCCCCGCCCCAATTTATGGACATGTGGTATCTTCAAGGAGCAAGCCTCATTGCAAAAGGCGAGGTTGAAGGGCGAGCTGTGTACAAGTTCGATCACCCAGCAAAGAAGGACGCCAGAATACTTCTCCCTTGCCCAGCATACACCAGACTGAACACTATGGAGAATGTGACTTTCACCCCACCCCTCGAGGCTTTACTCGGCAAAAACCAGCAAGGACAACAAGCTCAGCAGACAAAGGAGGAGGTAGACGAGGAAGAAGTTGATCCTGAATCCTACTTTTTCTAGGAGTTCATTGAGAGGAACTAAAGGACAGCAAGCAAGGAAGCCCACAAGCGGATTGGAAAGCTCAAAAAGTTGGGGAAATGGCTGCTCAAGAAGGTGAAGGGCCTGACAAAGGAAAAGGAGGAGTGGCAGAGCGAGCGCAAGAGGATGTGGAGAGCAATTGATGGATTAGAGTCCTCACTCAGAAGAACAGAACCTTAGCCTCGCACACATGACTCGCCACCACCAGCGAGGAGGCACTCAACTTCAGCAGGTCCTAGCTCACACAGAGAGCAAGAAGAGCAACTGCAACGCCAATTAATGGACACGATGTGGGTTTACAAATGATCCGAGAAAAAGGGACAGAAACACTAAGAGCAAACGCCTCAGGAAGGTCCCTCGCATGCATCCCTCGCCGAGCATGACCGTGAGGAGTACTCGGACTGGCAGCAGCACATCGCACCGTGTGAAGGAATAGCTCTAAGAGGGTACCCAGACCCTCACAGCTACACTCTCGAGGACATGAATGCCTCGACTGCTCACTTGTTTGACTTTTAGGTACCAAACTCCAACCCTTTGTACATTCATTTTTATTTTTAGTTGATTTTAGTCTTTGTTTGTCAAGACAACTCTCTCCGACTTCTATACACACAAAGGACAATGTGATTTAAGTTTGGGGGAGGGGTCTAGTGTGCTCTCACAATGTTTCTTGTGATCTTATTTTCCATTTTGCATGCATTCGTTTGGGTTGTAAAAATCCGGTTAGATTTTTCTTTGTAAATTTGCTTGTTGCATTTCATGGCACTTAAGACATAGAAAAACCATAAAAATTTGAAATTTTTTGAAAATGAAACCTAAAAAATAGTGTGATCATGTAGTTGCATCCATTTAGATTTGTTTTAGGTTGCATTCATTTAGGACTCATGCATCCAAACTTGTTATGTGGGAATGATCTTGATGATGGGCAAATCTTCATAAGTTAAGCTAAGTAACCATTGTGAATGTTCTTGATTGGTAGATAGCCATTTTGGAAAGTTTTTGGGCGGATCGTCGCCTTGGTGAACTATGCTTGGGTTGTGTTTTCAATAGGTCTAGTTTGATTCCTTCTAAAACTGACTTAAACTTCCGATCTAGAGCCTAGAGATGCATCAATACCTTCCTTCTCTTTGTTTAGCATGATCCGAAATAATGTGCTTGGTAAAACCCTCTCAAAAGATAAGTGGAAAATTAAGCTGCCCGCAAAAAACTTAAACCGAGTAAGTCGTAAAGGTGAAGCGGCTGGAAGGATGCGTAAACCCGTAGCCTTTCACGTCAGTGTATATCTGCTAACTCACTCCATATGCAGGTTGGTGGAGCAACTTGGAAGGATGTGTAAACCCGTAGTCTTCCATGTTTGTGTAAGCCAACTTCGGAAAAGCCAAAAAGGCACATAAAAAGAAAAAGAAAAAAGAAAAAAAATAATGAATGAATAATTGGGCAGCAAAATTTTAATGAGAGTGAGCCATTTAAGTTGAAAAATGATCATGCTAAGCCTAGGGAAGTCGAAACA
>OVBA01001367.1:0-45280 GCA_900406435.1 Lepidium aucheri | reverse complement strand
CCACTACCCTATAATGATTTGATAGCTTAGACCGAAAAACTTTGTTATCAATCTGGTTCTTTGACAAAAGTATGAAAACCTAACGGCAAATTAAAAGCATGATTAGCTAGGCCATCCGCCACACGGTTTGCCTCCCTAAATACATGGACATTCCAGTCCTTTTGTAGAAAGCCGTGACACAATCGTGTCAGGAAAAAGAGCAGGTTTGAATCCTCGACTCTTGTCTTCAAGAAACCAACTACCATCTCAGAATCCACTTCCAACACCAGTTGTGTCACCCTTCTCTCCCAAGCCAAGTATAAGTCGTAGTACACACCCTAAAGCTCTGCTAACGGAGCTGTACAACGCCCTATATTTAACGAGAAGCCGCCAATCCATTGCCCATTCGAATCTCTCAAGACTCCACCTGCTGTGGCTAGTCCTAGATTACCCCTTGAAGCCTCATCTGTGATTAATTTTAACCACCCTTCTCTCGGTGGTACCCATCATATCAACCTGCTTACTCTTCTACTATTCGAAGTTGATAGTCTTGATGTCGCATTCGATAAGTGAACTTCCATGGCCTTGTCACAGACAAACTTAACTCTATCCCTACAAGTACCCATATTATTAAACACATATCCACACCTCTATTTCCAACTCCACCAAACTGTCATGGCAAATGTGGTGCACCAAGGGCAGTCTGCAATCATCCCCTCCTCACCGAAATTATCATAAAACCATTCGAGCAAAGTTTTTGAAAAGAAAGAGTGTCGTCTCCCTTGTGGCACAAGTCGTGTCCAAATGCCTGCGATTGACGGACAGTCCCTAAGGACATGAATGATTGTCTCATCATCTCCTCGGCATGCTTGACACATATTCGAATCATTCATATGCCTCTGATTTCTCTCTGTGTTTGTCAATAACACTTGCTTGACCCCAAGCCATAAAAATACCAAACCTGTTTTGGAACTTTAATTCGCCACACTCTGGCGAACAACGCTGCTAAACACGGTGTTGGATTTTTATCCTGAGTAATAAACTCATAAGCCGACTTACCGAAAACTGGCCATTAGATGAATAACCCCAACTAATCTGATCCCCAATTCCTGTAAGTTCGTCCACCACATATGCTCCCAACAACAATTGAAGGTCTTGCGGTAAAAATTGCTCGATAATTCTTCTATTTCAGCCACGACTTGTCGTCCACATCTCAAAAACGGTCATATTCAAGTATTCCTCCGGTATAAGACCAACTACAAAATCTTTCAAGGCGGAGTCTAGTAGCCATTTGTCTCGCCAAAACAAGGTTGATTTCCTATCACCAATGATTCAACGAATATCTAGTATAAGAGCCTCATTCACACCCAAGATAATACTCCTAAATATTGCGGATTGAGTACCCAACCTTCTTAGCCAACTAACATTATTGATATCGCCAATTCTGTATTTTGATCTCAACAAAGCAGCCCAAAAACTAGTATGTTCGTTTAAAAGTCGCCAACCAAGTTTGGCCAACACAGCCTGATTCGTTTGTGCAGCCAACCGAATTCCAAAACCACCTTCTAGCCGTGAACATAATAATTAGAATAAAAAACTGAACTGAACCGGATCAAAAATTTGGTCCGATTCGGTTTTAGTTTTTAGAAAAAAAACCATTCTGCTTCAATATCAAAATAATTTTAGTTCTTGGTTTAGTTCGGTTTCGAAAACCAAAATGTACCCAATAAAAACTGAAACTAGTTAATATTAAAAATATTTTGGTTAATTTTGCATATAAGTAACCATATATTTTTTAGATATTTGATTTTTTTTTTTTTGAAAAGTAATCATTCAGAACCAAACCAATAGTATTTCAAGCTAATTCAGTTATTTTTTTCTAGAACTGGAACCAAACTAAAATCGAACTAAATTTTAGTCGAGATCTACTAGTTATCATATTTTCATAATCAAAAAAAACTGAAAAAGAAGTGAACCGAACTGCAAAACCGAATGCCAAGAATAATATATTCCAAGGATCCGATGCTAATTAACGCACGTGAATTCTATATATAGGAGCTAGAAGCCTTATCTTTCTCTTTTGTTATTAACCTTGTGTCTTTGGATCACTTCGTATAATATTGTAATTATTCTTCTGTAATTGTCTTGACTTACAAAAAAAATTGCCTTGACTTTGTTTAACGAAAATGGTGGGTCATATCGGGCTCTCTACGACACGAACATGTGCCTTTTTTCTTTTCAAATTATCCATTCATGTATTACAAGTTTTGTCCGTTACTTTTTTTCTATCACGCAAGCTTTAGTTTTCTTTGTCCACTCGTCCAACGGTTATATGTCACTAATCTCTATCTAATGTGAAAATAACCCGACTCTCAATTGTCATCATATAACTTGTATTCATTTAGCAGTTTCAATAATACGACATATTCGATCTCTTTTTCATAATCCAATTGTCATTAAACTTTCTAATAATAGATTAAACATTTATATCAATAGAAATTTAAATTCTCAAGATCTTGAATAGTTTTTTTTTGTCGAACATTGAGCAACAACTGCCCTACCCATTAGTCAAGTTCCTATATAATACAGGCGGTGGAACTCGATCCCGAAATATGTAAATGTGTTTGTCTTTAATGGACTTACCATCTGCCACTAGGCTAAATGCCACTTGCCAAAATCTTGAATTGGTAATACTTTTTACCAATTCTCACCCAGTCCAATTGGTTGTGACTCAGTAAAGAGTCAAACCAGGGTTCGAGTAATTGGTACCCCAAAAAGAAGTAAATCTTCTTCTGGTTTAACCGAGCCAGACGGTAGATGTTGATGGACGGATTACTCCATCTGAATCTGAATCTTCACAGACATGATGGTCTCTTGTCGATTGTTCTGAAAACTAAAAACTAGTTGAAAAGTTATAACCATTCAAAATCTAAATATTTTAGAAGCTTAAGGATATTTAGTACAAAAACTAAACTTCAACTTCTTCTTTTTTTCTTCGTCAAACTTAAATTTATTGATGACTATAGTCACTGTTTATAATATGATTTAAAAATATATTACAACTTGGAAAGAATTTCCAACTATATATGCGATATAATAGTTTTGGCTAACAGATCCGCGCATTGATTTGCATCCATTGACTTATAGGACCACTTAACGTTGGTGAACATAGGTTGTCGGGAATGGGTAACCTTTAGATATGGTTGTAAATACAGGTTTGTGTTTGGCTGCCGGATTGCTTGATTAAGTACTAAGTTATCACCTTCAAATATGGCATTCCTATAACCTAAAGTATATGCTGATTGCATAGCCCATATTAAAGCCAATGCTTCAGACTCTTCTACTATATATCGACCTTCAAACTTCCTTATACATTCCATATCATTCCTGACTATCCAGCTCATCCTGGATGAAGTATTTGTTTCTCGATGGGAAGCGTCGTAATTGAATTTGACCCAACTAAACGGAGGAGGATTCCATTTTTTAGTATTGATGTCGTGATGATGTGATTGGTGTTGATGTTGATTGCTAATTGCCTCCGCTATGTTGTCCCATTCCTATATATCTAATCGAACACGAGACCATGTTTCTGAGATATTGAAGTCCTGTTTGACAAATTGGAGCACGTTCCGAGTTTCCCATAGTCTCCATAGCATGAACAATGGAAGGTAGCGTGTATTTTTTAGGAGATTAGTATTATTTGTCATAGAGATAAGAAATCGTATGCGGTCTATGAAAAGTGTATCGGGATTATTAATGATTTGTAATGGTATATCAGAGCATCGCCATGGTGCTTGTGCATAAGGACAGAGAAAGAATAAATGATCTCTGGTTTCAAATTCAGAGCAACATCGTATGCAGGATGCCGATGGGCTTAAACGTCTAGCTAATAAGTTATCAGCCGTTGGTAAAGCTTTTGACATGAGGCACCAAATGAAGTGCCTAATCTTTGGCTGGATGGGTAGCTGCCATATATGGTGAGCAATATCTGGCTGTGCTGCTAGCGGAGGTTGCTAACTCAACATTGTACACATTGCTTGAGCAAGCCGGTAACCTGATTTTACGGTATATCTTCCTAAATGAGTATGTTACCAAATATATAAGTCTATATATGTAACTGACAGAATACATAGTTGTTTAAAATAATCATGGTCTGATCGATCTATCATTGCTTGTAGTTGCTCGTCATTCCATTGTTTAGTGTTAGCGTGTAGTACTGTCGCCACCTTTGTTGTCGGGTTAAATGGTGGTAATAATTTAGCAGGTGGAGGCGGGTTAAGTGGTAACCAAGGATCTAGACCAATTGTCGTATCGTTTCCATCCCCTATTTGTTTAAATAGGCCCTGCTTGAGTAATTGCATTCCAAAATGGAGTGATTTCCAACCAAATGAGGTCGAGGGTCGAAGTTTCGAAGAAATTAAAGTTGATGTAGGATGATAGCGTGCCCATAAGACTTGTGATAATAAACATTGTGGCCGCCAAATTATTTTCCATGCTTGATTTGCTAAGAGAGCCTGATTGAACAGCTTTAAGTCTTTAAATCCTAGACCGCCATCTCGCTTTGGTTGTATCATTATATTCCAAGCGACCCGTGGGATTTTATGTTGTGACTCCGTTGTGCCCCCCAAAATCGGCTTATTAATTGGTCCATCTCGTGACAAAGCATGGCTGGAAGTTAGAAGCAACTCAATGAGTAGGCCGGCATTTCATAAGCAACAACTTTTATTAGTGTTTCTTTACCCGCAGGTGATAAGAATCGAGTTTGCCAGCCATTGATCTTCTGGCTAATCCTATATTTAATATAGGAAAACATTCATAAAAATCAAATAGGTATTTGAGATGTTGGCTGTTGTTTACATCCGCGCGAATAAAGAAGAGAGAGTCATCGGCAAAAAATAAATGAGAGATTGTAGGAGCACGTCTGCATATTCTAAGACCTTGTATGTGGTTGTCCTATTGAGATGCTATTAATAAGTGACTGAGTACATCCGCACATAGTATAAAGAGTGAACGTGACAGTGGATCTCCTTGTCTAAGCCCACGTGTTGGAGTAAAAATTTTGGTATGGGGAACCATTTATTACAATAGAAAACAATACTGTTGTGACACAAGCCATAATCCATTGTATCCAGCATGCAGAGAAACCTTTTCGTTCCATAATCCCTTATAAAAAATTTCATTCTATCATGTTGTTAGCCTTGCTTACGTCTGTTTTAATTGCTATATATTGTTCTGAACACTTCTTATTGGTATGCAACGCATGATAGAGTTCATGTGCGATCAGGACACTATCAGTAATTAGCCGTCCTATAGTAAAAATTGCTTGGTTGTCCGCAATCACATCTGGTAGGACTTGTTTTAGTCTTTTCATTAAGATTTTAGATATAATCTTATATAAGACATTGCACAGGCTGATTGGCCTGAAATCCTTCATTGTCTTCGGCTGGTATATCTTTGGTATTAAGCAGAGGTTTGTATGGTTCCAAGAAGTTGGCATTGTACCTATTTCAAAAAAGGATGTAACTTCCTGGACGATTGAATCTCCAATAATGTGCCAATAATGTTGAAAAAATGCTGCAGTAAATCCGTCCAGGCCTGGTGCTTTAGTTACCCCAATGGCAAAAACTACATATCGTATTTCTTCAATGAATAATGGTTGTGTTAGTAACTCATTTATTGTCGGGGTGACCATTGTGGGAACCAAATTTGAAACCACAATTTTATCTTGTGTTGAAGCTCAGTGGTGAATAAATCCAAGAAATATTATTCTGCTAGAGTACCAATTGCATTATTCTCGTATATGTATTGGCCTCCCTCATATTGAATGAGATGAATATAATTCCTTGTTCTCCTGTTTTTTGTTGATGCATGGAAGAATTTGGTGTTACGATCCACTTCATGTAGCCATTGTACCCGACTCTTTGTTTTCCAATAGGCTTCTTCATCTTGATACGCCTTTCTCAATTCTGCACGGAAAGTGTGAATTTGATTGGTGTCGATGGAAGCACCAGTCATTGCGTCCTTTATTATCAGAGTAAGATCATTTATACGACGGTATGAATTATAATATTGATTCTGTTTCAATGCAAAATTTTATCTTCGACATCGGTTAAGTTGTTGAATAACTGAAGTGGCTACTCTTCTGGTGTCTAACTCCCATCCATTTCTCAGGACATCCTCAAAACCTTCTTTCTGGATTAACCGTCGATCAAAGGTAAATAATTTCGTCCTTTTTCTGTTGTCGTTTTTATACTTATAACTACAGGTCAATGATCGGATACCATAAGAGGTAGAAATTCAATTTCAGAAGCTGGAAACATTGATAACCATTCAGAGTTCACCATTACATGATCAAGGCAACATTCAACTAAGTCATTGTTCTGTCGACCACACCAAGAAAATCTATTCCCGTTGAAAGGTAATTTTTTCATTTGACATACTTCGATCATTTTTCTAAATTGCCGAATGGTCCATTCCTCTCGTAAGACTCCACCTTTCTTCTCATCATTACAAACAATTTCATTGAAATCACCTCACATTATCCAAGGTCCATTTTTATTTATAGTTATTCTTTGTAATATTTCCCAAAGAACATGTCGCAGGCCTCGTACTGGATGGCCATAGACAAAGGAAAAATAAAAATAACTCTTTGTTGAGTAATCTTACAGTCAATGAGTCTTTCATCATTACGAAAGAATTAACAGAAACAGAGCTATTTCAAAGTAATGCTAAACCGCCCCAATACCATGAGGCGGAACACAACGTATATTAATATATCCTAATTTTGCTGCAACTTCATGAACAACTTCATTGTGATTCTTCGTTTCAATTAAAAAGAGTGAGTCCGGAGCATACTTCTTCGTAATGCTCAGAAAGCGTCAAACCACCAGGGACCCTTTAATACTCTGGCAGTTCCAAAAGATTGTGTTCATCCTGTCTTTGGTGGCTTATAGCCCACCGAACCTTCACCTTGATGTGGGTTTTGTCCCAAAACCACACGGTCATGAAAAGCACCAGAAGTTCCCGCAGTATTGTCATAAAATTTGCGTACCTTAAGTGTATCAGAGAGTCGAAAATATTTTTTCATCACTGTGTCGCCAATGTCATCTGTTGCCAGATTCTGCTGAACCGTGTAACCAAGGCAACACATTTTTGGTTTAACTGTCATACCTACTTGAGCGGTTTCACATGCTTTGCGTTTGCGTTGAGGAGTCCTATTAGTGCCATAGGAATGATCAGAGACTTGTTGAGAGTCCATCGGCGCTGTATCTTCATGTTTCCTTGATGCAGAATTGTCTTCCGATGGGTCATCATCATCGTTATCGTCATCAGAAGGACGAGGAAGTGGCAGGTCACCAGCCAGAGCACATTCAGATGCATCATGAGAAAGCATGCCGCATTTGGTACAGAACATACGCAACTTTTCATAATCAAATTTCAATAGTGCTAACTCTTCTCTAAACTTGAATAGTTGTTGAAATCGTAGCGGTCGTCTGATGTTCCAAAGGAGTTTAACGCGAACATAGTCTCGCATTATTGATCTTTCAATTGCGAAATCTGTTTCCAGAAAGTTCCCAAGCACATGGCCAATGTGTGTAACCATTCGGAGTGTGAGATAACGAAAAGGAATCCCAGTAAGACGTACCCAGAAAGGCAATAAATCAAGATCTTCATCAATACTGGTTGACAACCATTTGTGACATGTGATCATTCACTCGTTGAATAACCACGGGTCACGCCTTAAAACAGTATTCATGCTTTCATCATTCAGGAATTGGTACAGAATTTTGTTTCCTTCCATGATTCGTGACGTTACTTCTTCACCGACTCCCCAAACTCACGGCAAAGCCATCTTCATCGCACGAAGGTTCTGCTTTCGAGGATGAATTGGGCGAACAACAATGTTGAAATGGGTTTCCGCTGCGGATGAATCACACAAAGCAATTGGAGTATCATACTCATCGTCACTTAATCCAAGAGTGATATCTTGAAGGGATTTACGAACATAATCAAACATGATTTTGAGTTTCAGAAGCAAATTGTAAAAAAAAAATTCTCAAAATCGGTGTTAATTTTAAGAGAGAAGGACATGGATTAAATAGAAGTTGTACAACGGTTATCAATTGATCGCCTGAAGTAATTACCCAGAATGAGTAGAAATCGCCGGCGATATTAATGGAAAAACCGTCGACAGTTGAGAAAAGAAAAAAAAATCCTGATCGCAATTGTAGAGAGAAGGTAGAGAGAATTCTTTCTCATTGGGTAGTTAAACAGATTTAATAAACTTCAACTTCTTTTATGCACACCATTTACAAAAAAAGTTTCCCTAATTCTAAAAACTCAAAAACAAAATTTAACATTTTTTTACGGTTACAAACTTTTTACATTCTCTCACAATCACTACCAGAATTTTCATCGCTAATATAATAATTATTATTATTATGATTATCACCGTGCCACGACCACACGATGTCTTCCAACGCCGGCTTGACTTGTTCTTCGTATAACCTATTGTACTCCAATGTATCTCCGGCCGATTTGCAGAGCTCTACGACGGCTACTTCCGGCGCAACTTCGAATATCTCCGCCGTAACTGCTATCTGTCCTTTCCTTCCTTCTGTTTTCCCTTCCAATTTCACTTTAAAATCCTTAGTTCTCTTCACTCTCATGTTCATCTCTTTCCCAATCCTTTCAAGCTTCGTCATTATCTCAAACGCCGACCACCGTGACGTAAACATAGATCTCAGCTTCCTCTTGCTCTCGAACAAACTCGACAGATCAAATCCAGACGACATCGATGAGATCAATTCAAACGCGTTGAAGAATTTCGGCGATATCGGTGTCGATGCTGTATCTTCCTCCTCCTGCGGATAGATTGGTCCGATGATCGGAGGTTTAAAGTTTTTTCGGAACCACGTAGTTCGTTTAATTGCCGGAATTGCGATCCGTTTGTCAGGATCAACAACGAGAAGCTTCAAAATCAATCTCTTCGATTCCGGAGAAAACCAAGGAGGAAATTCGAATTCAGCTTTGAAAATCTTCTTATACATATTCATCAGATTCTCATCTTGAAACGGCAAATAACCGGCGAGAAGAACGAACAAAACAACACCGCAAGACCAAATATCAGCTTTAGCACCGTCGTAACCTTTCTTCCTCAAAACCTCCGGAGCAACATAAGCTGGAGTTCCACACTGAGTATGAAGCAATCCGTCGTGTAAAAGCTGCTCAGGTAAAGCAGAGAGACCGAAATCAGAAACCTTAAGATCTCCATTCTCGTCGACTAACAGATTCTCCGGTTTAAGATCTCGATGAGAAACGCCTCTACTGTGACAGTAATCAACGGCTGAGATCAATTGCTGGAAATATTTACGAGCAGAGTCTTCTTTAAGCTTGCCTTTAACGATTTTAGAGAAAAGCTCACCACCTCTAACGAACTCCATAACAAAGAAGATCTTAGTCTTTGTAGCCATGACTTCTTTTAACTCAACGATGTTTGGATGACGAACAAGTCTCATGATAGAAATCTCTCGTTTGATTTGATCCATCATACCATTTCGTTTCATAACTTGTTCTTTGTTGATCACTTTGATCGCCACGCTTTCGCCATTGATTATCTCTTTGCCGTAATAGACCTTCCCGAAGGTTCCTTTGCCTAACAATCTTCCCATCTCGTATTTTCCGAACACAACTCTCCTCTGTTCTTCTTCCTCCATAACTCTTTACTGTTCTATTTTTTTTCTCTCTTGTGGTGAAAAAGAAAGGAATGACTGATAAAGAAAAATGAAAAAAGTGTTTGATTTCAAATGTGTTTAAGGTTGGATTTGATGAGTATGAAGTACGAGGAGTACATCTTCAACATATACAACAAAAAGATATGAGATATTAAAGTTGAGAGAAGTGGTTAATGAAGGTTTGAAGTTGAAGGTGGTTAAGTTAGAGAGTAGAATTAAAGGACTTTTAAAAGAAGGATTTTAGGCAGCCACTTGTATATTAATATATCCTGTGGGAAGGTAATTACAGAGATACTTTACACCAAAATAGCCTCTCTCAAATCCATGTGCGCCTGTGTGAGCTGATTGCAATATTATACTCATTCTGTTCCATTAAATTTTTAAATCTCATCCATACCAAAATTTTAAATTTACTATATGGGATTACATGTTTATTTGTACTCAAATCTCAAATTTTCGTGAGAAAAACGGGCAGAATTGGACATTAATGACTTAACCAAACTTATTTATTTTCCGTTTCATATTTTTCATGAATTTTTATATTGAATTTTATATGTATAATAATTAATTTTTTAATGGTGAAATTTATAGATATTCGTTTCTGTCCAACCACATTGTTTTAGTTTTATATTTTGATAATAATATTATTAAAGTGTTAGCAATAATTGCTTGTTTTCTTCTTCTTTTGTGTACTATAAAAAAACCAAAGAAAAAACTACATAAGATTATATTTGTGCAAGGAAAATTCTATCTTCCTCTCATCTTCCACCTTATAATATCTGGGCACGTTTACATGCGTGGGTTTGTGATGTTATCGTCTCGAACCTACCTTAATTTTGATTAATTATTAACTTTAGAGAATTAATATTTATTTAGAATACAATAAAGGGTTCAAATTTCTTTATAAAACATATCTTAATAGTTGACTAGATACTTTATTCTTTTCAACTTTTTGTCTTGTCCTGGAACACCATTATACACGTATAGTCCCGTGTTTAGCTCATAGGTGACAAAGTAAAAGATTGATAAGTGATCTATATGATTGTTTAAAGTAAATTTTATCAAAATTAAGTTGTTCAAAACTTAGATAAAATCTCATTTATTTTGCATATGTAAGAGCAATTTTTTTTGTCTTTTAGTGTCTTAGAGTGGTTAAGGAAATAAATCCCATTTTATAAGTAACAGAGCTAGCATAGCAAGTTTTAACTGGTTTGTAAAGTATCTAATGCAACAAACCTGTGCAATCCCCAAAGGAAAAAGATACAGAAGCTTAAAGATAAGAAATGGTATACTACACTTATCACTAGAATAGATTTGTTGCACCTTAGAATTATGGAAGCAGACAAAATCAACTCTCGAACATCTACAGTAGCGGAATGGGCAAGTCTATCACAGTAGTAGTGCGACTGAATTGTGCAACACTTGTGTTTCTGAGAGTATTTTAAGGATTCTTTATGTAGCCCTAGAAAAGTTGTGGCTATATAAGGTGAGCTTAGTATTTTTAGAAAAGTTGGACTTTCAAAGAGAGAAATTCCAAGTTTCAAGATTATTGTGTGTGTTTGGTGAATGAGTCTGAAAGTGTTACAACAGCTACAAATTTGTAGTGCTGTGTGAGCTCTAGGTGGTTAGAAATAGCTTAGTGTTGAACCAAAATGTGATTCAGTGTAAATCTAGATAAACAAGATTATACTTTGTTTATAGTATTCTTTATACAAAAGCTTAAAATATCTTTGTGTCTCTTTGTTGCATTAGCCTTTATTCTATAACAGTTCATGTTTTATGTTAGTTTATGTGTTACAACGTATCTCTCACTACAAGAATACATGCAGTTTACAACTGCTATTTTTGTCCCTAATTCGTTGTATATAGGTTTTACTACATAGGGGACGAACTGAGTTTCCTCGCAATATGATCGTCATAACATGATATTCGTCGTAAAATCGTTATAACATTGCGAGGAGAGAGAATCATTGTACTTTTGTTGTAAAGTAAACATCGTTAACTCGTCATCAATATTACGTCGAATTAAGATCATTTGTTTTACAACGAAGTTACAACGCCATTTGTAACAACTAATTTAGGACGATAAATTTTACAACAAACTAGGAACGAAAAACATTTACAACAAATTCGAGACGCTTACTTACATCGAAGTAGGGACATATATTTCCCAACAAATTCGAGACAATATTTTTTACGAGTAATTAGGGATAAGTTGGATAATTCAAATTTTTTAATTAAAAATATAATTATTAAAAAATTTAGAAATGTTAAAAATTTAAAATTTAATTTTAAAATATTTGAAAAGTATTTACAAAATTATTAAAGATACATATATTTATTGACGTAAAATTTCATTAATAAAATCCGCACTACGGGCTTCTTGCTCCTTATCCACTCTTTGGTTTGAATCGACTTCCTTATCGTTCCCGAGCTGGGTCCCGAGTTGCTGACGTCTGCTCTCCAATGCATGTATCTGATGGGGATTGCCTGCAACCAAAATATCAAACGTAGACTCCATGGTTGCAATCTGCCTAGCCATTGCCCGCTGCTGCTCCTCCGTCGCTCGCTGCTGCTCCTCTGTCAATTTCTTTAGCTCTGCTATTTTGTTCTCCGAAGCTGTCAACTGAGCAAGAGAGAGCTTCCCCCTATCCAAGATGAAGTGACTGTGGGGATATCTTGCGCGGATCCAACTCCAAGAATCCGTCATTTCTTCCTCGGAGCAATCTGGTAAAAACATCAATCATGTTAGTATTAATTATATTACCTATAATTAATTAAATATTAAAATTAAATATTTAATAATATTTATTAACTACTTACTTGTTTATAAATTGTGTCTAACTCTAAAGTAGACAATTCCATAGGAGTACCACCAGGGGTTTTCTGGGACAATTGAGTCTGACGCTCCTGAACGGCAGCTACAACCTTATTGTATAGTCTCTCTGATCTAGCATCGATAAAACTTCAGACTTCTTTTGATGAGTCCACTTGAATAAATTCGGAAGAGAATGAATATGTTCTAACTCT
The DNA here is from genome assembly GCA_900406435.1 of Lepidium aucheri. Lineage (NCBI taxonomy): Eukaryota > Viridiplantae > Streptophyta > Magnoliopsida > Brassicales > Brassicaceae > Lepidium > Lepidium aucheri. The sequence goes on along the minus strand of OVBA01001367.1, from coordinate 32,537 downwards.
TCAGCCTAAAAATTGTAAATCTTAGTTAAATATTTAATTAAATAAAAAATAAATGAAGTAAATATTTTGTTTTTAAGTAAAGTAACTTATATAGCGACTCTGCCAAAAAGAGTCTACCCAGCAGTGTGAGACATAGCGAGTGGCAAACCGTCTGGACTAACAGTGTTCTGAGAAGCAGAACACTGAGCATATTTTTCATGGAATTGGGATCTCTCCAAAAATTCTTCAACCGTGTTCCCAAACTCCGTATGTCATGAAGCTAGGTTTGCCGCATCTCCTTTCACCTCCCAATCTATCTTCCAATCAGAGATAGTGTTAGAAAACTGCTTCATGGATTTTTTGTTGAACTCGTACTTGACGGTCTCGGTGATGGAGATGCCCCAGTTCCAACATTGCTGTTAAAAAGAGGATTAGAATTAAGTAATTAAACAAGTTAATTAAAATAAAACATAGTAATTAAAATTAAGAAAAAATTACCGCGAAGATCTTAAACCACGTGACACGGATGTAGTGTGGTATTGATCTCCAATTAGGGGTCGCCTCAACAAAAGAACTCTTGATGCAATCTGTAATGCTTTGCCTTATTTTGTTATCCACTCCAAACCTGAATTTTATAAAACAATTGTAATTAGTACATATTGTTGGAACCGGTCTTAACACAATCGGTTACTAAAATGGTGGTTCCTGATTACAAAAGTAGAGGAGAATGGGTAATGACACTTGTAAACTGGATTGGGAGCAAGAGTTAGTTAGCTAAGAGCAAGAAGAGATGATTACCGAATTGATGTTCTTATTAGACTTTGTATGCCAAAAAGACGATCCTTCTAGGGTTTCTAAACCCTTAACTGCTCCATCTCTGGACATAGTTGAAGTCCTTTATGGGTCTGGCCATGTAGATTCATGGCCTGCAGAAAGGCGAGGGTTGATGCGCTGCTAAGGATTTGTTCTCCAAGAGGAGGTGGTCGTTGTGGTTCTGCAAGTACTTCTCATGGAAGGGGTTGTTGCTGAGGACTACCTTGAAGTGGTGGAACTTCAATCTGAACTTTCTGCCACGAAGGAGGAATTTACTTGTGTCAAAGGCGAGTTGAGGCAGGAGTGCAAAAACACCCTCAAGTTGGTAACTCAAAATACGACTCTGTCAGAGTCTTTAGATTGTGCTGATTTTGATCGGGGTGCTGCCTTCAAGCCTGCCGAGAAGGCTAATGATGAAGTTCTGAGGTTGCGAGCCAAGTTAGATTTGATGAAGGGGGACTCTGATTCTCGACTCCATCAGGCATTAACTGTTGAAAACTTGAGAATCTGCAGGGTTTTTTGTGAACGCCTGTCTGGCCATTTTGGCCAAATTACTGCTCGGTTCAGTGATCTTGACAGGAACTTTGAGGCCTGTTTGTCGTATGCCCAGTTTATTGGGTCAAAAAATATTCTCCAATTGCTTTCAAACTGTGGAGTTGACATCTCTCCTGCGGTCACCGACTTGATGACTGCCAAAGTGAACGAGTTCAAGGAGCTCGTTGATAAGGAGAGCTTGACGCCGCTGCTTCCAAGGTACTTGGTCGTCCCTGTTTTGGAAGATGGAGAAACCTGCAATGCTAGGGAAAGTCGACTCCCAGAAGCACCATAATTTCTCCCGACTTTGTCGTAGTCTTCTTTTGTAGTCGTCGCTTGGCTTCTTTTAGGAGTTGTACATACTTTTGTACTCAGTGCTTTTGGAAATATTTATCCTGTGTAAATGAAACAAAATTTGATATTTGATTATGAATGATAAATTTGTTTAACTGATTGACTCGTCATTTTACGAATTCTGGTTCCTGAGATCCTTTTCTTGGTTTTTGCACGTTTAGAAGAGTTTCTTCCTGTGTTTATAGAGTTTGATCTCGTTTTAGCTTAAGAAGAGAACTTTCTGTTATGCAACTTTAAAGCTGAGATTTTAGGACTCAGTTTGAGTTTTAAGAAGTTCAGACTCGGAAACCATATTCCTAAAACTTGGTCTAAAGAATTTTCAATTTTCTGTTTAGAAATCATGTTCTGACTTTGTTCGAGACCTTTATCTCGTAATTCTGTTCAAAGATGTGCTTTGTCTTTTAAGTGAAATTTTAATCTCGGCAAATCTGTACAAAGCATTGCATTGTCTTTTAAGTGAGATTTTGATCTCGAAAAATCTGTACAAAGCGTTACTTTGTCTTTTAAGTGAGATTTAAATTTCGGCAAATTTGTACAAAGGTATGCTTTGTCTTTTGAGTGAGATTCTAATCTCGTAAACGTGTACAAATCTATGCTTTGTCTTTTGATGAGAACTGATCTCGTTAATCTATACGGAACTATATTCTGTCGTTTGGTGAGAAGTTAATCTCATTAAATCTGCACAAAGCTATGCTTTGTCTTTTTGACGAGAACTGATCTCGTTTATCTGTACGGAACTATGTTTTGTCATTTCATGAGATATCAATCTCGAAGGATTTACTTAAAGCTTTTGCCTTGTCTTTTCTGCGAGAATTAGATACCTGTCAGTGTTATGAGAGGTTAATCTCGTTATAGTCAAGTATTGTATAAGTTTCCCAAGGTTGAGTTTGGTGAGCTTAGAACTCGATTTTAAAGTCAAGGACTAGGCCTTACACAAAGATGCTTGAGACTTAGACTTCGTGATATTTAAGTTTTACGCGATTTGACTCGGTGAGTTGAGAACTCGTTATTTGACTCGGAGATTCTCGAAGTTTAGACTCGGTGAAGTTTTTGTGATTTGAACAAGTTTTTCAAAGTTAGGCTCGACGAGATTTTAAGACTCGGCTTAAAGATAAATTATGTTTTTTTTTGCGACAATTTATCTTGGCTTGCGACTTTAGGAGATATAGGGTGTAACCTATTCTTTTTTTATTATTATTATTTTAGATGCCGACCTGGGACAAATAAATTTTTTATAAATTTCTACGTGGACCCAAAGGCTACTTACGTACCTTAAGGGATCAAGCCAAGACGTTGTTCTCATTACATAGTTAATTAAGTAAACTGAGATGCGTTAAGTATTGAATCTAATTCGCCGAGATGGCGAGCTTTTAATAGTAGTATCGCTTTAAGTTGATGAAGTTCTAACTTCGAGGAATTGGTACTCCTTCCAGGCTTGTGATTTTGTAGACTCCTGGCTTTACGACTTCAAAGATAATGTATGGCCTTTCCCAATTTGCACCAAGTTTCCCGACATTGAATTCAGCTATGTTCTCGTACACTTTTTGAAGTACAAGATCTCCGACTACAAAGTGTCGTCCACGTACTTTCTTATTGTAGTATTTTGCAGCTTGTCGTTGATGGTTTTGTGCTTGAAGAAGTGCCTCGTCGCGTTCTTCCTCTAAGTCATCAATACTATTTTCCATAGCATTGTTTTTAGCATCCTCATTCTCGAAAAGACGTTCACGGCATTGAGTTGACACAACTAACTCGACTAGAGCCATTGCCTCCATTCCATGAGAAAGAAACAATGGAGTTTGTCCGGTTGATCGCCGAGGTTTGGCCGATGTGACCATATTACGCTGTCTAACTTGGAAGCCCAACTTCCCTTCTTTTCAGATAGTCACTTCTTTAGACGTTCGAGGATCTGTTAGTTCTTGGCCTCAGCCTGGCCGTTTCCTTGTGGGTTTTATGGGGTTGATTTGCTTACTCGTATATTACATCTGGCACAAAAGTTGGTGAATTTTGCCAAGATGAATTGAGATCTTTTATCAGTCATGATCTTGTATGGAAGACCATGTCGGCGTATGATATTTTCCACTCTAATTTGATCATATCTTTATCCTTGATATGAGAATAAGCTTCTACTTCTGTCCACTTTGAGAAGTAATTGGTCATAACGAGCATGAACCTCTTTTGACGTGATGATGGTAATGGTCTGACTATATCCATTGCCTATTGCATGAATGGATAAGGCATGATTACTGATGTTAACTCCTTGGGTGGAGTGTGAATGATGTGTTTGTGTCTTTGGCACTTGTCACACTTAGCGGTGTATTCGGCGTAATCTTTTGTCATAGTCGGCCAATAGTAGCCGAGTGTTATGATCTTTTGAACAAGTGTTCTTCCACTGTTGTAGTTTTCTCCCTCTCCATCATGTGTCTTTTTAATTATCTCGTCGACTTCTTTTTTTGAACGCAAGTAAGTATTACTCCGTTTGTACTTCTTCGGTAAAGTTTTTCGCTGACTTGGACGTAGAAAACACACTTGGCTTTCAATCGGCGTGCTGCCCATCTGTCTTCTGGTGTTTCACCGTCCAGGATGTAAAGGAGGATTTTGTCTTGCTAATCCACCTTCTGTTTGTTGTTTTGTTTATCGTTTACCATCTCGGAGTTGGATTCTTCTTGGATTTTGTCTATGACCAAGACGAGTTCTAGATCTCCCTTTCGTAGGCTTATACTTGGTTGATTTATGCTTTCCACTCGAATGATTCGCCTTTGGATTGGATCTGTTGTGGGTGCAAGAGCAGCTAGGGCGTCGACAGATGTGTTCTCGGACCTTGAGATTTTGTTGATCTTAAATCTCAATTCCTTGGTTAGCTCCTTTACCACGTGAAGGTAAATTTCCATTCGATCATTCTTTGTGTCATAACCTCTGTTTACTTGGTTAACGACGAGTTGGGAGTTGTAATAGCAATCGATATCGGTGGCTCTGACTTCCTTAGCTAGTTTAATTCCTATAATTAGAGCCTTGTACTCCGCCTCATTGTTTGAAGCTGGGAATGCAAGTTAGAATAACTGTTCTAAGACTTCTCCCGAAGGGCTCTCTAGTTGGATGCCTACTCCTGAGCCGTGTTGTGATGAAGATCCATCCACATATATCTTCTACGTTTGATCCTTTTCCGAGTCTAGAGGTTCTAGATCTGGAGATAGCTCACTTCTGCGTCCTTTGGACTCGATGTCATACTCGCTTAATTCGATTTCCCACTTTGTTAATCGTCCTGACTGATTTGGACTATGCAGTATTGTTTGCAGTGGATAATTCATTAATACTATAATGGTATGAGATTGGAAGTAAGGTCTCAACTTCCTTGCTAAAGTAACTACCGTTAGTGCGAGTTTCTCTGTAGTCGGATATCAAAATTCGCTTCATCCAATGACTTGTTGATATAGAAGATCGAATACTGAGTTCCTCTATCATCTTAAACTAGTACACCACTAACTGTCGAAGTAAAAACTGCAATGTATAATATAGTGGTTCTTCGTTTTCTTGTTTGGCGAGTATCAGCGGTGTTGAAAGGTACTCTTTTAACTTGGAGAAAGTCTTTTTGCAGCTTTCATCCTACTTGGACTTTTTGTTTCCAAGCAACAAGTTGTAGAATGGAAGACAATTGTCGGTGGAACGCGATATGAAGCGGTTCATGGTGGCTATTCGACCTGTTAGCCTTTGCACTTCTCGCTAATTCTTCAGAGAAGGCAATTCTTGGATTGACGTGACCTACTTTAGATTAGCTTCGATTCCTCTTTGAGTGACTATGTTTCCGAGGAATTCTCCCAATGTAACCCCAAAAGTACATTTTGCTGGGTTGAGCTTCATCTAATATTCATTCAGAGTTTTGAAGCATCAAGCTAAATGATCGATGTGATCTTCTGCTTTTAACGACTTGACTAGCATGTCCTCAATATATACTTCTATTGTTTACCCAAGTTGGTCGGCAAACATTTTGTTCACGAAGTGCTGGTAGGTAGCTCTAGAGTTCATCAGTCCAAATGGCATTACTTTTTAATAGTAAGTGCCATGTTCTGTGATGAACAAAGTCTTCTCCATGTCGTCAGGATGCATCCAAATCTGGTTATATCCCGAAAAAGCATACATGAACAGAAAATTTTTGTTTCCAGCTGGTGCCTCGACGATTCGATCGATGTTTGGCAGTGAGTAGTTGTCTTTTGGATAAGCTTTGTTGAGATCATTAAAGTCTACGCAGATTTGCCATTTTTCATTCTTCTTCGAAACGACTACCAGATTGGCTAGCCATTCGGGATATTGAACTTCAGTGATTGATACAATTTCATTTAGCTTTTTGAGTTCTTTGATTACGGCCTTTGTTCTCTCTGGCTCGAGTTTTCTTTTCTTCAGTTTAATCGGCTTATATGTCGGATGGACATTTAGCCTATGACTTGTGATTGTCGGATGGATTCCAGGCATGTCACTTGGTGCCCATGCGAATGTCATCACATTTTCCTCAAGGAGACGTATCATCTTCTCCTTAATTGGCTTTCTCAGATCGATGCTGATGCTTACACATTTTGTCGAGTCAGCCAAATCGATGTTGACAAGTTAAACAGTTGTTCGGTTTGGCTTCTCAGGAGCAGGTGGCTCGGTTAGTACCCTACTTCATACTGATGCATCGATCATGCATGATTGGCTCCTTAACTTCAACTCGGCGATGAAGCAAGTTCTACCCATCTTCTCAACTCCTTTGAGCCTATAGACTCCTTTTGTTTGTCGGGATTTTAACACATTGATGATAGCTTAAGGACACAGCTTTTATCTTGTGTATCCAAAGTGTTCCTAGGATCATGTTGTAGATCGGTGGTTTATCCACAACGAGTACCTCGATCCATCTCGTAATTCTAGTAAATCAGATTGCTAGCTTCACCGTTCAGATCGCACTGATTGTACTTCCATCAAATGCGGTCAAGGTCCTATCCATGGCCTTGAGCTGAATATCCGGTAGTGCCATCTTATCCAAAGTCTCTTTGAATATAAGATCTACTGAACACTCAGTAATGATGAGAATTTGTGAAATGTCGCAGTCGACAACTCGGAGTTTGACGACTATGGGGTCATTATGCAGGAAGCTGACTCCTTTGACATCTTCAGCGGTGAAAGTAATCACCGAATCCATGACGTGCATGCACTCCTTGATGGGCCCCTAGTTGATTGAGGCGACAACCTTTCGTTCGAATAGTGTCATCACAAAATTGTAATCCGCCCAAAATTACACCGACAACAACTCGTAGATCACCGGATACGTCATTGTCTCCTACTGGCTTGTGCTGCTTAGTCGCTTCCGAGGTGTCATTCTTCGGATTCACCAATTTGAAAGCAGCTTCTTGTTGTTCGGCTTCTTTTCGCTATTGTTCTTTGTACCTCTGGGTTTCCTCTTTGAAAACCTCTAACTCTCCTTTACTGAACTTCTCAGCAAGAAATTCTTGTAATTGTTTGTACTTTGCGGTCGAATAACCCACTTTCTTGTGAAATCTGCAGTACTCATTCCGGTTGTAGGTATTGTTGAACGACATGTCACGGGGCTGCTACTCTCCCCAACTCGGAAAGCAGTTTGTGAGTTTAATTTCTCTCTATTGTGATTTTTCGGCTCATAATATCTTTCCTTCGACTCTTTAATTGCCAAGCTTCGCTGCGTATCTTGATTTTGCGAGAGGATTTGCTTTTCCTCTATGTACTCTGCATGTCTCGCCACTCTACAAAGGGCGTCTAAGATCGTATTGGGCACATTGACGAAAAGGTCTCCTTAAGTGCCTCATCGGTCACTATTCCAGTTCGGAGGGCTTCAATAGCCATGTCATCACTGACTTTGGCCTTTGTCAGAATCTTTTTGAAGCGTCCGAGATACAACGTCAAAGCCTTGCCTTAAGATCTCAACTTAGCAGTCGAGGTATCTTGGTTGACGAATAAGGCGTACTGCTTCATAAACAACTCAGTGAGTTGGTTAAAGCATTTGATTGACCTGGCTGGTAGCTTGTTTAACCATACCAAGGTGTCTCTGGTCAAATTCTCTGCAAAGTGTTGACAGTAAGCTGCATCCTCGTTGTCCATGGTGTAGTTGGTACCGTTCATCATGATGTTGAAGACGCTCATAAATTCTACTAGGTCTGAAGTCTCATCGTAGAAGGGGCATCGGAGCCGTAATCCTCTGTTTACCGAGACTCTCTTTAGTTGCTGTGCGAATGACGAGTTCTGTGCCTGAGCTAGGATCCTTCCTATCTCGGGTGCCGAACTGGTAGCTTGATGGAATTTTGACTTTATATTGTCCATCATCTTCAATACGGTCGTGTCGTCTAACGTTAGTTGACCATGCTATCCGGACGTGCTCGGTATGATAGAATGATCCTGTACCAAGGTGTTCACTGGCTGTGGACTCAGTAAGTCCCTAAATAGTGTTCTTTGAACACTAGCCAACGCTTCCGCGTACAGCCTATTGACCTCTGTGCTTGGGAGACTACTCTTATTCAAACAAGATTTGAGCATATCGAATCTTTCCATGTTTCTTTGATCGTAAGCTTCATGCTGTGCGATCAGGTTTCACACAAAGGTCCCGAGTGTCAGTGATCTTAGTGGTGGTGGCGGAAGATCAGTATCTTCCCGAGTCTCTTGTTGGTTCTCCTCCTGAATTTGAGTTGAATTCAGGGTTGATCCATTTGTTAAATCGACGTGCTCCTAAGGGAGAGGTTCCCTCCTTTCCAGTGAGGTAATGGTGATTTCTCCTTCCACCATCTTCCTATTCTCAAAGTTTTCTCTTGCTTTTGTGAAGATGTCCTTTGATATCTCCCCACAAACGGTGCCAACTGTTGGAACAGGTCTTAGCACAATCGGGTACTAAAACGGTGGTTCCTGATTAAAAGAGTAGAGGAGAATGGATAAGGACACTTGTAAATTGGATTGGGAGCAAGAGTTAGTTAGCTAAGAGCAAGAGAGATGATTGCCGAATTGATGCTCTAATTAGACTTTATATGCCAAAAAGTTGATCCCCTTTTTTCAAAGGATTGTGCCTCTATTTATAGTTTATAGAGGCGGTTACATGTGTAGAAAATAAAGGAAGATTTACAAATCTTGTTGATAAGACTGAATGTGTTAAGATTCATGTTAGATTTGTGGAAGTTTTACATGTCGGAACAGAAAAACTTCCATTTATCGTTTGCTGATGTGTTATCCGACTTCCCTTCAGGTTCGTCGAACCTTCTGAGACGAGACATTTTGCCGAGTCGAATATTTTATCCGAGTTAAAGACTTAGTGCTTGGACCTGGGTTGTTCTTTTATATTCGACCTGTTGTTTTTCAGTGGATCAAAGTAGGATCTCGGATCCACCTTCAAAACACATACATAATTTGAAGTAATTTTAATTTAAACTTTTTAATAATAAATAAAATTAATAACTTACCAATAAATACCCTCAGGTCGATATTCCAGCAGAGCCCGATGACAAAGAAGGGCCATGAATCAAATCACTGTAGTGGACACGACGAGTATGCTTACGCGAAGCCATAGATAAATCTACAATAATAAATAAATTAATTAATCAATAATCTACGATAACATAAATTTTTAATTATATTCTAAAATCTAAATTCCAAACTAATTACTAAATTTCATCCTAATTATTAAATTCCAACTATCATAATCCCACATCTATCATAATTTCATCTATCCTAATACTATAAAAAAACTAGGGAGAAGGTAGAAAAAACTAACTTTATAAAGAGAAGAAAAGAGGAAATGACAAAGAAAATAAAAAATAGTGTGGGCTTATATTGAACCACATTTTTTCATAACGTTGCAATAATTTTACGAAGAATTTTTATTTTTTTGTCGTAAAATTATTGTAACGTTATGACGTCGTAACGACGTTTATTGTTTAACCTTTTTGCGACTGAAACAAAATTTTATAAATTAATTTTAGATTTAAAACATTCTATAAATTTTATAACTTTTGAAAATTTATAATTTTTTCTAAATTTAAAATTAAATCAAAATTTTATAAAATTAATTTTGCCGTCGTAAAATCTTGTAAAAGTTAAACACTATAACGACATCGTAATGTTACAACAATTTTACGATGAAAATCAAAAATTTGTCGTAAAATTGTTGTATTGTTACGACGTTGTTATGACGTCTAACATTTACAACAATTTTACGACGATAAAATTAATTTTATAAAATTTTGATTTAATTTAAAATTTAAAAAATGTTTTAAATTTATAAAATTTATAGAATGTTTTAAATTTAAAATTAATTTATAAAGTTTCGAATTTATGTTCGGTTTATCGAATTTAAGTTCGATTTATCAAATAATAAGTTCCTTGATACATCACTTAATACATTTAATAAACGTTATCATATATATACGGAACATTCATTCAGATCCTTCATCATTACTATCTTCTCTACTATCTTGATCATCACTTTCATCAAATTCATCACGTTTCTCGTCGGCAGCATCATCAGGGAGATCGTCATATTCTTGGGTTTGCGGATCAATTAGCAAAACTTGCTCCGTAGCTTCATCGAGTGCATGTATAGTCGTACATGATTCTTCTTGCAAGGGTAAATATCCAGCTTTAATAATTTGACCATGTGGAGTGATTTTAATAGCCGCCAACCAAGTGATTCCAAATTTTTTGATCCTAGGATATGGAATGAAGCTAACTTGCTCTGCTTGTGATGCTAAGCAGACCGGCTCAAATTTTTTGTATCTTCTCCTCGCTTTTACATCCACAACTCCAAATTTTCTGCATCGAACCCCTCTGTTAACTACAAGATCAAACTAGTCACATTTGAAGAGCACGCATTCTAGCCCAACTAATCCTACAAATTCCACTTCATAAATTTCTTGCAAGATACCATAGAAATCTGTTTCACCCTTCACACATACTCCCCAATTGGCGGTTCCCTGCCTTTTACCATATTCAAAGATATGAAATGCGTATTCTCCGGTGAAATACATGGGTATCGTTGTTATCTTATCAAGAGGACCTTGAATCAAATCATGAAACCATGGTGGATAAAATGGATCATCATGGTCAACCTGCACACATGGTCTAATTAAACTGAATTCCTTATAACTTAATTACAATTCTCATAATGAAATAATTAATTTTCACATGTCCCTTCAACCAGAATGCAAAGTGCATATCTTTCCGTTTGAGTACTTCAGTCTCTAAAATTCCTTCAATAGTTTCTTTTACCTCACTTACAAATAGACTAAACGTGTAGATATATGTTAATTAAGTGATAATTTACACATAAATTAAATATATAGAATTAAATTACATATATATATATATATATACCTTTCAAACGGAAGCACTTCAGTACAATTTAGAAGTATGCCGCATGACAATCGTCGGGACTACTCCACCAAAGTTCTTTCTATTTCCCAATGAGCAAGATAAACATTCCTAATTTTTCTAGCAAAATCTTTGTGTACCGTAATGAAATGTTTCCACGCTTTTGCATCTGAAGGATGATTGATCTCTCCATCCGTCTGTGAATGCTCTACATGCCATCTCATTGTAGCTGTTGTCCTTTCAGACTGATATAATCTCTTCAACATGTCTATTATTGGTAAGTACCACATCCGCTGATACGGTACCTTCTTCCGCCCACTCCCTTGTGGCTTACATCTTGGCTTCTTACAGAATCGACATTCATGTAACTGATCATCATCTTTCCAATAGATCATACAATTATCGATGCAAACATCTATCATCTCACAAGGCAAACCAAGACTAAACACCAATTTCTGAATCTTGTAATATGATTCAGCACACACATTGTCTTCTAGAAAATACTCTTTCAATAATTCAGTCCACATATTCATGCATGGCTGAGATAAATTACATTCTGTTTTAATGTTCATCATCCTAGCTGCCAGTGATAATTTAGACAGACCTTCTCTACACCCCTCGCACATAGGCTCGTTTGCAGCATCTAACATGTGATAAAGCCTTTTTGCATCTAAGTTACGTGCTTCAGTAACTACTGGTTCAATATTAGTTTCCTGAAATTCATATGTGACTATCTTATGCATCCTATCATGCTCTACAACCCCATGAGCCTGATTCTGATAGCCAACATCATGCAAATTACTCGATTCAGCTAGATTAACTCCAACATTATTATAATTATGTGTTTCATCATTCCCACCATCACTTAAACCTTCCCTATGGTGAAACCAAATGTAATAATGTAGTGTAAACCCCCTATTTAATAAATGATTCCATACAACTTTAGTTCGAGCATATTTCGTATTCTTGCACTTCCGGCAAGGACATAACATTTTACTTGATTCAAGCGTGAGTTTGGTTTGACTGGCTTGGTACATGAATACTTCTAGCATGTTCATATACTCCTTTGCCACCATTCTGGTAGCATCTCTATGCATATACATCCGTTTCCGTAGCTCGAATATATCACCACCAGAAGACATTTTTTTTGTTTTTTTTCATAAATGTTTTTTTTTGTTGGTTTGTGTTGTGAGTTATGAGAAGAGACCTCCACCTTATATAGAAAAAAAATTAACAATGATTTTACAATATTAAAACAAATACGAGTAATTTACAGCGTATATAACTAACTACAAGTATCTACTTTCACATTTTGTCTTTAACTAGTTGTAAAGAAAATTTGTCATAAACGGCTTGCAAATTAAAGACATTTTTACAATGAAAACAAATATTTTGAGATGTTTTTACGACGTATCTTAGATTTGTAACAACCAATTATATGTATTACGTAAAACGTGTGTACCTAATTTCCAAATTCGTCTTTAAATCGTTGTAAATAAATTTCATCGTAATCGTGTTGCAAATTAGGGACGTTTTTACAACGAAAACAAATATTTTAAGACGTTTTTACGACGTATCTTAGATTTGTAACAACCAATTATATGTATACGTAAAACGTGTTTACCAAATTTTCAAATTCGTCTTTAAATCATTGTAAATAAATTTCATCGTAATCGTGTTGCAAATTAGGGACGTTTTTACAACGAAAACAAATATTTTAAGATGTTTTTACGACGTATCTTAGATTTGTAACAACCAATTATATGTATACGTAAAACGTGTTTACCAAATTTTCAAATTCGTCTTTAAATCGTTGTAAATAAATTTTGTTGTAATCGTGTTTGTCGTAATCGTGTTGCAAATTAAAGACGTTTTTACAACGAAACAGTGCAAACATGTTAAAACGTTGTAAATTCGTTGTAAAATACTTACTTTTTTTACAATAAAATTTGGTGTTATAAAATTACAACACTCGTACACTGAATCTTGTTTTCGTCCTAAAATTATTGGCAAAACATCCCTAATCTCATGTATTTCTAAAACATCGTAAAAAAAGCGTTGTTAAACTAATGTTTTCTTGTAGTTTGTACATTCTAATATTCACGGCATGTTGATATTGGTAACTAGTCTTCAACATAGTTTGCAAGTTGCAACCTAAATCATATAGCTGATAATGGTCGACTAAGGCCAAAATAATACTGCATTGAAAGGGATCGAAGATGATAATCATATCTTTCATTGGATCCTCGACGATTAATAAATTGACTAATTTAACGTACGTGCTTGTTATCTTTCATATTTAATTCCATGAGATAAACTTAAGTATATGCTTTTGATCATATTAAATGTTACAAAAGTCAAAAACACTAAAACCAAAACCCAAAATGATAAAGTCACTAACAAATATTTGTCGTTATTCAAGATCTAAGTTTATCCAAATCACAACCAATGTTTACTAAGTTGAATGTTAAGTGGGTAAAAAGTCATCCAATTCATGTGGTGAATCTAACGTATAATAAAAATTTAGACTCTTAATTTGAAAGAGACATATATACCTCTCATCTTATAAAATGAATTTTAACTTTTTATGAAATTTTGTACTCGTATATATTTAGTTGATTATTAAAACGTTGATCAATCCATTCATATATCTATCGGTTTTGGAGACAACATATATAAATTTCTTTATAACAATAGTCCAAGTATTTTTGGTGAAAGAGATTAGTATTGTTGACTGAAATATCGAATAAAGACAAATAATGAAGACGCAATTGTAACATTTGTTTTTAGCTATAGTTGGAGAAGATATTAATCAGAAAATAATTAAAAAAATTTGTCATTGGCTCTAAGCCTCTAACCAATATAAAGAAAACAACTATATTATATTCATGAATATATAACAAGTTTTTAATGTCGACAGAAAAAGACAAGATCGATGCAAGTCAACTTGGTCATGTGGTTTTGGATCTTTGTTTTTGAGGCTAAGTAGTTGATCTGTAATGATGTTGATTGATTTATTAAAGCTCTAAACACGGATTAGTTTTAATATTATAAGTAGACGACCCTATTCACCAATATGGCAAAATATCACATACAATTTTACATTTGTACTATACGCATAGAGTAAGCATATTTTTTAGTTATTTATTATTATTAATTTTTTGGCACGGATTTTGAATAAATAACCTAAGTATTTAAATATATTTAAGTATACATTTTTGGTATATATATTTTAGAAAAATAAATATGCATTATATTTCAATTAGTGACACATATTCTTCATCATGTTAAAATTTAACAGCCGCCACTTAATGACCGTAAGTTAAATATGAAGACTATTAACATACTATTAAGATAAGTGACTTTGTATTCTGATTAACCTTTTTTTATCTAAACTACAAATGTGCAAATTCGATTTTATTGGTGACTTTTAAAAGTTTGTGAAGAGTCTAAAAAAGACCAAAAAATTTGAGATAACAAAATCCAAAGATATTACAAACTTTAAGTTGGGTTTTTCTAAATTTTAATTATGTCAACAACCTTATAAAAGTTGAACCTCTTGCTCTGATTATACAAAATAAAACTTAATAGTGTGTAGTTCACAAGAAATGGAAATCGTGAGTAATTTCTTTGTTGTTAATTGCCAAAGTTTTTCATAAATCGTGGGTTAATTAGATTTTGGTTTTGGCTTTTCTTCTTCATTTTTTTTGACGGATTTTAAAATCCCAAAACTTGGTTTGGTCTTTGAAAGAAGTAACCTTGAGTAGTTAATTATTACTAAAACCATTTTAAATTTTAGATTAACCATTTTTTAAAATCTTAAATAAAACATACTTTTTGAAAAAAACCCAAAATTTCTTCTTGACCAAAACTTGTCGAAATACATTAAAAACTAACCATCAAAAGGATATAACTTTTTCTAACAAAGAGGTTATATGTTCAAGTCTATTTGGAATGAATGTTTTACGTTTTCAACATAGTATTATCAATGGTTGGCTCTAAAAATTTAAAAAGGCTATGAAATTTAGATTTCGAACTCCTATGGGTTATAAAAAAACGGATACCTCTAGTTTTATATTTTGTGGGGTAATATTGTTTAAAAAAGTTTGAGTAAATGAAACCATGTTGATCTTTAATTGAAAGTTTTTGGGCAAGTTGTAACCAATCATTTTATAAAGTTTAGTGAGAATTATTAAATCACCGGATAAGGTTTAAATATTTTGGTGGATTATGGAATTGATTGGTTTCATTAATGAATTTCAAAGGTACTCTGGAGATTATTAAAGGCTATTAGATTTGGTGTTTTTTTTCTAAATTGCAAAAGTATTTCTACATAATATAAAAACGGAAAAAAAAAGTCAAACAAACCTTCAGCTTACAAAAATAGATAGATTAAACTACAAATTTTGGAATTTCCAGAATAAACATTAAATTTTTACGTTGATTGCAAAATAAACTCTCATTCTAGCTTTGACCTCAATTTAGTTTTGACCATTCTGTTTTATACCGATATTAACTTCCTTAACGGAATCAATTAACTTTGTTAATCCCAGTTTATTATCTCTGTTAGTTGACTGAAAACGATTGAATACCCCAAATTGAAGAAGAAGACAAGAAGCAAAGAAAGTTTATCAATTGATCGATTACCATTATGTTACACCATGGTTAAAATGATGACGAAGATGAAGCTCGCATTGGTGAAAATAGAGCTCGCATTAGTAAATCTGATATTTCTAAAGATTTCATTGTACATGAATTGTTTACAAAAATTTCGATTATGATAAATTTACAAGAATTCTCAAGTCTCTTTCTTACTATTCTTTTAAAATGTCATAAACTGAAAGTGACTCAGAATCGCTAGATTCTTCTTCATCATCAATCTCGCGTTCTTCTAAACCCAATGCCTCAAGTTCAGTCTCCATGAATTCTCAAGCTTAACCATTAGCATCCACAACATCTTCCATTGTTTTCTTTTGATAAAAATGTAACATCTTCCATTATGGTATCAAGAAGCAAATCTTCTTGTGGTTTCCTGCTCTGACTTTGAGTTGTTACATCTATAGCTAACAATAGTTGTGCCGTAGAAGAAGAAGACCCACATAGAGACTCTAATAACTTTGACAGGTTTAAGACCATAGGCTCACTTGCATAATTACAATCGATGACATGATCAAAGAAAATTTGAAGATTCTCATGAGTAAGCAAGTCTTTCTGCTGATCAAAAAGCATGCTAATTCATAGTAAACTGAACCTATTCCTATAACTCCCTTTTGTTCCATATCTCTTAACTGCTTTAACAGCTTCCTCGGCTTTTTCTTCTCTCTAAAATGCTTGCTCAAGAACTGTGAATCAATCAAGTGCTATAAGAACCATATCACCTTTTAGATGCCAAAAATCAAAATACATAAACTTTCTTTGCGAGCTTCATCTTCGTCATCATCACAACCATGGCGTAGCATAATGATAAAAATCGATCAATTGGTAAACTTTCTTTGCTTCTTCTTCTTCAATTTGGGGATTTTCAGTCGTTTTCAGTAGACTAACGGAGACAATAAACTGGGATTAACAGAGTTAATTGATTTTATTAAGAAAGTTAACGTCAGGATAAAACAGAATGGTCAATGCTAAATTAAGAGTTTATTTCTCAGTCAACATAAAAATTTTAATATTTATTTTAGAGGTTCTAGAGTTATAGTTTAATCTACCCATTTTTGTAATTTGAAAGTTTTTTTGACTTTTTTTCCCCTATAAAAACCCTGTGATGGCAAAGTTAAGGGGTCAATGACTCAGATACTCTTTGTTGAGAGCAAAGTGACTCAAATACTCCCCTCATATTTTCTTTATAAAATTAAATAGATTAATGCATGAAAATATGGTCTTTTACTGTGTTGTCCTTTGGATCCATGCTATTATATCTGCCCAAACCCGTGATCCATTAAATAGACCCGGTGAATGTTGATTAAATAGATTTAAACTGAAATTCAGAAAAAACCACCCAGCACCAATAACGGATAGTAAAATCTACCTTAAAGTAACCGTAACCCTAACCCAATTGCTGTCGATTCATTTCCTTTCATCTCCCTTTTCACCTCCCGAACATCTCCTTCTCTCTCGTTGATTTCCGTTTTACTTTTCCCTTCACCGGAATCATTTCTTACTTTCTAGTAGAAATCTTTTCCCTTCTCCCCTACTTGGTACTGGAGGGATGCCTCTGACAAAGAATGTGACTCGATATATGGGACGTGGATTCAAACCATTATTATCTGGTCGCTTCACATCTGGTCGCTTAACTTTGGTGAAACCTGTGGTGGAATTTATGGTGGAACCAGCGGCTGAACCTTTGGTGCAACATGCAGTGGATCCGGTAATTGAAAACTCGGCCGAGCGGGCTTACGAAGACTCAGTTGAACATCCGGTGGAACAACCAAAAAGTGTAGAAGAAGAGGTTGACTTCATAGAGCAAGGAAGCGAACAAGAGAAATCAGAAAACAAAGAGTTAGAAGAAGATTCGTAGGAATCATCAGAATCAGAAATTGTAAGTTAGTTTAACCTATTAATGGTAAATTGTAGAACTAGTTGTACTTCTGAATCATAACTTGTGTGGTTTTTAAACTAGTTGCACTTCTGAAGGGTAACTTGTGTGGTTTTTAAACTAGTTGTACTTCTAAATGGTAACTTGTGTGGTTCTGTGATTAACATATCGTATTAGAAGTGATTATGAGATTTTAGATTGATTTTGTGATTAACATATAGTATTAGTGGTTCATATAGATTTTGTGATTAACTTGTGTGATTATGTGATTAACATATAATATTAGTGTTTCATATAGATGTAGTTATGTAATTATGAGTTTTAGATTAATTAAAAAGTCAAAATTGTTATGTGATTATGTGTACTGAATCTGAGAATTAGATTAGAGTAAAGTGTGTGTAATGGATGTGATGAAAAAGGTTTGTTACAGTATTGATTATGAGAATTGGATTGATTAGAGTAAAGTTTGTGTAATGGTTCTAGATTATTATTACAAAAGCGTTTTGTGAGTATTGATTCTAAGAACTGGTTTGTTATAGTATTGATGATGAGAATTAGATTGATTAGAATAAAGTTTATGCGATGGTTTTGAGATTTGTATTTATGAAAACTTTGGTTATTTGTGAGTATTGATTCTAAGAACTGGATTCATTAATGTAGAGTGTTTGGAATGAGTCTCAGATCTAGATTGACTTAAATGAGTGTATAAGGTTTATTATGGTATTTATGTTGATATTTTGGTTGTTTTATGTGAATTGAGGAATCGAATAATGAAGGAACGAAAGTGTTCTCACTTGAGAGCATGTATCTTCGGAGAAGTGAGTACTGTAGGACCATTAAGATTGCCACTAGGGGCTACATAGCACAAACGTCGGAGAACTTACAAAAAAGCTAAACCCGCCGAAAAAGCAATGGTTCTGTGACCATCCACAATTTGGTCATTTCTTTCATATGCCATGGGATGTGTTTCACAAGACAATGGGAATGTGGTTGCTACTGGTGCGCATGGCTCAGACAGATAAAATGAAGGAGCTGTGGATTGTGGTCAATGGTGTACCAGTCCGGTACTCATTAAGAGAGCACGCCTTGCTATCAGGTCTGCATTGCCATCAGTTTCTGAATAATTATGAAGCAATTGGGAATCTTAATTTCGTTGACAAATATTTCAAGAAGACGAAAGTGACACAAGAAGCGGTGGAGAAAAAGTTTTTGTCGATGCATACATATTCTAGAGATAGGTTGAAGATGATTGTACTGTATTTCCTTATGTGAGTTATCAAAGAAAGTGGGAAGAGAGGACCATCTACAACATCAGTGGACAAGTTTTTAAGGCGGATTGTCACAAGTCTTGATGATTGTGTGTCATTCCCATGAGGTAGATATACCTTCTTTGACAATCTTAAGGAAGTTAACGGGATTTTTGTCTGTTTAAGGAAGGTGTTGCCAACCCGAATATCAGCTTACCAAGTTTTGTTGTTCCCTTAGGTATGCAAGTATACATTTTTTGTGCTATAGATTTTTTAATTGTAACTTCCTCGTATAATCTTTTCTGTTATAATGCAGATTATTGCATTTGAGGCAATCCCAAGGTTGATGAATGGTTTTAGGGAATATGTTCAAGATTCCCACAGTGACTGCCCTAGAATATGCAAGATGAAGTTCAAACCTTGTAACATGAGAGGGTTTAGTATTAAGGAGATCAACAAAAAACTTAGTAAAACCAAGGTTAGGAAATACACAACTTTTGAATTATATTTATGGTTACGTATGGAATATATGTTTCTGAATGAACATGTATATCCTATTTACTTTGCCAAGGATTGCGTTTTGAAACCAACATGGGCTGAGGAAAATCTGCTTGTTGGGATTAGAGAAGAAGAAGATGCCATGGATGGCTTCGTTGATGGCTAGACAAGGCGAGTAGTTGATGAAAAAAGTTTTCTTTGCAGAGTACTGAGAAGAAGACATAAAAGCTCGGAAACAAGAGGCAGCAAAAATTGTTGTTGGTGAGTCCTCTAAGGGTTGTAACAGGTCAGAGAACCCGATGATGGTCTTGAAAATATCAAGAAACTGATGGTGTCTGGGTTTAAGAGAATGCATGATAGGCTGGACACAATGGGCAATAGATTGACAAAGGTTGAAGAGTTGTTCAAAGGAAGAGAACTAAGTGTTGGTGATGTGGAAGAAGTAGAGATTAGAGATGAAGAAGACGAAGACAAGGACGAAGAAGTAAGGTCTGAAGATGCTGATGGTGAGGAAGAACAAATAGATGTAGATGGTGAGGATGAGGAAGCAGATGCAAAAGGTGAGGAAGAAATAGCCAATGGTGAGGATAAGGAAGCAGATGCAGATGGTGAAGATAAGGAAGCAGATGCAGATGGTGAGGAAGAAGTACCACAAAGAAGAAGAAAAAAATCATTTGCTGAGCTAAAGAGACCACCATATGAGATGTGCATTACCAGACAGACAAAGAAGTGAATTGGTGGCTAACTTATTGGTCAATTGATGTCTAAAACCGATCATTTTGAACTCGTTATTTTGGTACGGTTATTAATTCTTAGAAGTATGTTTGGTTTTAGTCTTATGAACTGGTTGTAGTCTTATGAACTATCTTTAGTCTTACGTTGTAAAATGTCTTTGTGCAACTTGTTTTGTAATTAACTAATGGTACAATATCTACGTAAGTGAACAAGAGTTTTAGAGATTAATTAGAATATAAACACTAAATTAAAACATAAAGCTTACAAAACCATACTTTGCTTTAGAAAATAAACCTTACAAAGACAACAAAATTTTTAGATATTGATTAGAACATAACCCTTAGATAGTAGATTAGAACACACTCGCACCCTACACATTACTGCAAGTTTGGTAACCTTGCAATCAGCTTTGCAAGCATAGTATTTATAATTTCCATATTATTTTTGAGATCACAGACCTCGTCTTTCAGCTCTTGTAGCACATCCTTCATATTCTTTTTGAGATTAGAGATCTCATTTTTCACCGCTTGAATATCAGCCCAAAACTCATCATCCATATTCTTTTTGAGATTACAAATCTTGTTTTTAGCTTTTGAAGCTCAGCCCAGTGTGCTAGGGACATGTTCTTTAAGCTTTCTAGCTCATCCCCCATACCCAGATCCAAAGGTGTTCTCCGGTGCATGCCATATGCATGTACATGAGATGTTTAAGGCCTTTATATAATTAACCTTACAAGGAAACACAAACCGATTACACAAACAATAAAGTATTACCTCAAACTCTTTACATGTGAAGTATGTCTTCCCCACTTCCTTTGTAGCCTTTCTTATTATCTTTCCATCACATGGACATTGTGTTGGAATACCATAGTTTGAATCTGCAAACTAGTGAACAAGGTTATCGTGAGCAATAGCTCTTTTCTCGTCCACTTCATTTGGGTCTTCGTTCAGGTCAAACGGGTCACCAATACTCATGGTTACAAAATTCCAAGTGGATGAAGTTGTGTTAGATAAACTAGAGAAATTTAGAGTGATATAAAAGATCAAGATGTGTAGAGAATATACGTTTAAGAAAAAATAGTAGTGTAGGTTTCTGAATTCTTGAGATTTTGTTTGAAAAAAATTGAAATGTTTGGTCCTGAGTGAAAAAAGAGGGAAATTCGAAATTTTCACGGAAAACTTTGAAAATTTTGAATTTTTACAACCATTGTTATACTAGTTTTATGGTTATGCAAAAATACGTATAGTTATATTTTGGTCATTTTTAAGAAATTGTTAGTTTACTCTAATCTAAATTTATAATTAATAGTTTAACCAAATATGCTATGGTGATTTATAACATTTATGAAGATTACACACATTAATTTTATTGTTTTACAATTTCTATCAGAATTTGGTTCCATTATGTTATACTAGGCAACAATTCCTCATAAATGTGGTGTATTTATATGAATATGGACAAACAATATGATATGATTTCATCAAAGCATCTTTACATTCGTGAATATGACAAGCAATATGATATGATTGATCAAATTGAATCTTGATTTCAAGTAAACCAAATGATTTATAGAATTTGATCAAGTAAACCAATTGAATTTTCTCTATTGAATCTTGAATTCAAGTAAACCGAATGATTGATCAATTTTGATTTCAAGTAAACCAAGTGAATCAATTGAATTTTCTCCTTTTTATTTTTGACTACTCTATTGAATCTTGATTTCAAGTAAACCGAATGATTGATCAAATTTGATTTCAAGTAAATTGAATGATTGATCAAATTTGATTTCAACTAAACCAAGTGAATTTTTGATTTCAAGTAAACCGAATGATTGATCAAATTGCAAATCATTCAAGTTTTAGCATAGATGACAGGGATTGATCGAATTTGGAACTACTCTAGTTTTACAATGACAACAAGGACAATACAACCTAGAGCTACAAGCATAATCAACGTCTTCTTTGCATTCTGTTTGGCATCCAAAATCATGTTATCCATTTTTAACTTTTTCTCAGATTGAATATTCTCAAGCAACACATCTTCGGTATGCTTCAATGAAGTAATCTCTCTGTCAAGTCCACTAATCTGACTACTCATGCTTTCAATTTCTTCAATGAAAGGCTCATCAAGCCATTTGAAAGTATGCTTGTTATCAGTTAGCTAACAATAAAATAAAGTACAAATTAGTAACCAAGAACAAACTCTAAACAAAAATTGCAAATCTAACAATAACAAAACCAACAATCACTAATCCAATTCAAAATTACCTTACTTGAAGCAGCAAATGAACACTGATAGTACCTTCGTCCGGGGTTGTTATCTAATCTCAAAGTTAAACACGAAATGGTTGCTCCACAGGAACATCTTTTTGGAATTCTGGCAACAAAACTACTAATATTGTGACGAGCCAAGGATCCCGTTGAAGCTCCAATCTCGTTGCTACTCATCTTGGATTTTGATGGGCCAATTATTTAGGTTTACTTTTGGTCCACTATGTTTAGATGGGGCAATTACATTTTGATGGTCTATTATTTAATAACATTTCTGCATGTAGTTCTTATAACACATGGTCCAACGACAATGAGAAATGAAACAAACAGAACACAACTTCTCAATTTATATCCGAGAATCCCAATTCAAAACACAGAGAAACACAACTTAAAAACACAACATAGATAATTTAAAACAAAATTTCAAAACACAACACATCACTTCTCTTGAGTACCACTGTTAAAACACGCCTCCAAGTCTAAGCCAGGCACAATTCTATTTCTTGTTCTTCGACGTCTCTCACCAACTGATGGAAATCGGTTTTCTTGATGTCGACCTTTCATTTTCTTGCATTCTGGTGGTAAGACCTCTTTTGTTACAATATCATCTGGAATCCTGACACATTGAGATATATCCGGGACAGGATACACCGTACGGGAATACACTAACGTCCATTTCTCCATTAGATAATATTTAAAGCACAACTGATATAGATATTTATACTCTCTCCTCAATGGATTCAACATGTACATGCCAAGAGCAGATATCGCATGCACATAAGGGTACTTGACTTTGTCAAAACGCATGCAAGCACAAGTTTTGTTCTCTAAATTAACCAAATAAGATATCCCATCACATCCAACAACAATATACTCACCACTAAATACGTTAAGCTCCGTAACAGCCAAAAACTTTGCCTCTTCACACCTACTATGCAATATATTCTCCACAAGTGGAACCAATCTCCTAGATATATTTCTTCCAGCACTGTCGTTACGATGTGTATTAAAACACTCTCTTATTTTCTCAATTATCGCATCAATCATTATTAGCAACGAGTACTTTCTTACCTCTTTGAAACCACTATTCAATGATTCAGCACTATTTGTTGTACCGATATTGTACATGTCTCTAGGAAAGTAACACCAAGCCCATTAGTCTACGTCTGCAGTAGCATCCAAATACGTAGCTACAATAGGATATTTGCTCCTAAATTCTGCATACTCCCATTTAAATTGAGATTCTATATAAATCTGAGTCAACTCCCTAAATATTTGCAACACTATCTTTGTGGATATTAGAAGTCTTTGTTCTCATATTTTGAGATAAGTGGAATATATAGTACCCATGATGCGCTCTCAGGTACACTTCGGTAATTGCCTTGATGAGGCTAGGATTTCTTTCACTGATAAACACCAATTCTGAATCATCTTCCACAACAGTTTTCAACATACTAAATAACCAGTTCCAGCTTGCATCTTTCTTACCATCAACTATGGAAAATGCAATCGGATAATGATGATGGTTAGGATCTTGAGCAGTAGCGAATATAAGAACACCACCATTCTTTAGAAAAGTTGCATCCACACAAAGCACTTTCTGCATTCCCGTAAACCCCTCGATACAAGCTCCCAAAGCGATGAATAAATACTTGAACTGGTTTTGCAATTCCGTCACCGTACCAATATTTGTCTTCCGCAATACATACAAATACAAAGGCAACCTTTTATAACTTTCCTCTAGACTTCCACGCACATCACATGTAGCTTTTTGTTTTCTTCTCAACGCGGCTCTGTAACAAACTTTTGCTTCGACCTTTTCTTGCACAACACCTATTAGAGACCTAGCAGATGGAGTATCTAATTGACCAGGATAATCACCTTTCATAATCTCAGCAACCATATCTGAGGATCCTCTTCTTTTAACATTTGATGTACTTACCGCCATTCGAGAGCAAGAATGCATCTTATGATATAATTTAACTGACCAACTACCATCGCTACCTTTTGGTCGTGCTACCCATAAATGCCACTTACAACCTTGTTGGCATTGCCGACATCTTAAAACGTAGCACCAAGTATCTGAGTTCAATACATTGTAGTCATAACATCTTTTATGTGATGCTATAAACACTAAACCTTTCACTTGCCGTTTGGACCCGAATTCTTGGCCTAATTCTAGCCCGACCATCATCCCAATCTTCTACAAACTGAGTACCATCTTCTTCTCTATCTCATAGCATTCCTATACCATGTCCATATCCATATCCATCACCTACCACGTCGCCATTCACTTCAACCATTTCATCTTGATTCTCATAAACACCAACAATCTCCAACGCAACATCATTTGCATCTTTCTCTTCCTCGTATATAGTAATGGCATTGTAATCTCCAACATTTGAAATAATATCACCATATTCTTTTTCTTCCTTTGTTATATCCATATTACCATCTTCTTTTTCTCCCTCTGTTGTATTTTCCTCCATTTCCACATGCAAAATACTTCTCAAAGGACCCACATTCATGCTACATAAATAATTCTCAACATCCTTATCGTCAATAATATATGTTTGTTTATTTACTTCAACTACCAATGGGATGTAACTCATCTTTATCTTTGCATCATAATCCACACCAATCTTCTTCCTAACTTTTTCCTCTAATACCGAGTATGTTATATCTTTGATTGACATTGTTTTGATCCTTATAGCAAAATACTTGGCAGCCTTAGAATCCTCCCACAATACCCATCATTGCCTTCAACATAAAACCCACCAATATCTATATGAATTGCCGTTTTAATCATTCTGTCTGCAAGCTGGAAATAAATTATAAAGCTTGTTATTGTACTTTTGACTATTTTACTAGTTGTTCATTTGTACACTGAATATTGAAATCAACCAATACTACATAAAAACTACGTAAATCTATAAAAATCACCGCCATAATCAAAAGAATAACAGGAATGATTATTGTACCTCACACTCTTCTATCCTGTTTTGGATAAATTCCCCTTTCAACCAGTTTAATCTTCACCACAAATTGGACCTTGCACAACCAAATTAGACATCGCCCCACCATGAAGAAGGAAGCTACAGCTCAAGCTCGTCGCCGTGAAGAAGAAAGCACAACATCTCAAGATTGTCACTGTGAAGAAGAAAGCTATAGCTCAATCGCTGAGATGGATTCATCACCAACAGATTCGAGATGGATTAAACTAGTTGGTTTAATTCTTAGTTAATTGATTGGTACATTTAATTCATCACCAACCGAGATTTGTCTGACCTTTTCTTATTTTTCTTTTTATTTATTTAATGAAAGGGTAATAGATGACAAATTTTGTTGAAGGGGAGTAGAGGGAGTATTGGAGTCATTAAGAGAGCACCTTAGTCACTTTGCTCTCAACTAAGGTCTTGTTCTTTTCCTCATCTAGAATCTTCATCTGAATTATCTGTTTGGATGATGCGTTTAGATGTTCCATCTAGATGATGTTTTTTTTTCATCCGAAAACATCATCAGGATGATGCGTTTGAATGAAGTTATGCTTCTTTGTGCATTTGTATAAATTAGTTGGATGTAGTTTGTAATCAAATGATTAAAATAGACATGCTTTATGTTAAAAAATGTAACTAAAGAGGAGAGAGAATAAAAAAGAGGAGAGAAAGTAAATAAGAGGAGTAGATAAAAAAGAGGAGAGAGAGTAAAGTGAGGAGAGAGAGTAAAATGAGGAGAGAGAGATTAAAATGAGGAGAGAAAGTAAAAAAGAGGAATGAAAGTAAAAAAGAGGAGAGAGAGTAAAATGAGGAGAGAGAAAATAGAAAAGAAGAGATAGAGAGTAAAAAAGAGGAGAGAGAGTAAAATGAGGAGAGAAAAATTAAAAAAGAGGAGAGAGAAAGTAAAAAAAAAAGAGAGAGTAAAAAAGAAAAGAAAGAAAGTAAAAAAGAGGAGAGAAAGTAAAAAAGAGGAGAGAAAGTAAAAAAGAGAAGAGAAAAAGTAAAAAAGAGGAGAGACAAAGTAGAAAAGAGGAGAGAGTAAAAAAGAGGAGTGAGAGTAAAAAAGGAGAGAGAGTAAAATGAGGAGAGAGAGTAAAATGAGGAGAGAGAAAATAAAAAGAGGAGAGAGTAAAAATGAGAAGAAAAAAATATGTATTTCACGTAATGAAATAAAAGAGATGTAATTTCAAAAATAATGAAGAGTATTTTAGTTTTTTTAAATTCTCTGCAAGTTCATCTCCATCCAGATGCATCATTCAAACTCATCTGAAATTTTAAAAAAAATTGGATGAATTTGATAGAACCATTGAAATGCTCTATCCGGATGAAGCACATTTAAGTGTTTAAAAGAACAACGATGTTCTTTTAAATTCTCAGTCATTAACCCGAACATTAACCCGAACTTAAGTATCAAAGTTAGATTCCCCTAGGCCTATAGTTATAGAAAAATACAACACTAACAAAAAACGTGAAATAAAGATTTCAAAATCGTTTGAAAACCAATGACAAATTATTTGGGCCAAAAGAAGTCGTTGAAAACAGGCCCAGTTTTGGAAAAAGCCTGAAAATACTCACAAATGTTTCTATGCATATCAGAACCGAAATTTGACGCAAGTTAAAACAATATAGAGATAGAGAGAGAGAGAGTTGAATCGAGGAGCGATAACAATGGAAGGAGAGCAAATCAATGAGTTCGTTATGGGTTACTTGAAGAAGAGAGGGTTCAGTAGCGCTGCTAAAGCCCTTGAAGATGATCTTCACCACAATAATGGTACTAGCCTCAGTTCTATCGACTATCATAACGATCCCGAGCTCACCAAGCTCATTCGCTCCTTTTCCCAGTAATCTCTCTCCCTCTCTCTCTCTTTCTCTCTCGTTTATGTCTTTAATTCCAACTGCGTTTGTCTTTTGGGGAAAATTTGTTTTTATATGTGTAAATTTTGATTCTTTTAAGTTTTGTAAAAGCAAAGTTATGCTACTTGGAATGTTTCTGAGTAGCGAACAGTAATACAATGCAAGTTCTTGGTGAAATTAATTCCAAATTTTATAATTCATCTGCCAATTAAAGGTTTTGAATGCATTACAGTGAGCTCTCTGATTACTTTTTATTGGGTAAGAAATTAGGGCTAACTGCTGTGTGTTTATGCAGTTGTTTCTCTATGCCGTATATCATGAATTTAAATGAGCTTTATTTGTTCTCATTTTCATTCTCTTTTTGAGGGTTTTGTATTGCACTTGTGGAGGCAATGCTTATTGAATTGTGGTTTTGTTTCCAGATCAGAAGATGATCCAACTCGTTACCGTGAGTGTTACAGCAAACTAAGGTCATGGGCATATAACTCACTGGATCTATACAAGGTGGGCCTCTATTTTAATATTGTTGGCCGTTTTGTGAAGCTAATCTTTGTATGAATCTTAACTGAACTGACAAGATGCTTCGAATTTGTAGCATGAGTTGCTCCGAGTGATGTATCCTGTGTTTATTCATTGTTATATGGATCTGGTGGGAAAAGGACACACGCAAGAGGGTACTTTTCAACTACTGTTAGACATTCTGAGTATTTTTTAAGCTTAGGTATAAGGCTCCCGGAAACAGTGACTTATGCTTCCTCTCACACGGGCAATACTTTCTTGTATTCCAGCAAGAGCCTTCTTTAACAGCTTCCGCAAAGATCATGAAATGATACACTTACGGGATCTTCAGAAACTTGAAGGTGTTCTTGCTCCATCTCATCTAGAGGTTTAAGCTAACCTTATATGATCGTATTATGTTAATAAAAGATTTTTTAGTTTTTCTTGTAATGAGCTGGCTCATATGACTTTGTTTTTTATCAGGAGATGGAGTTTGCTCGTTCTCTAAGAAAAAGCAAAGTCAACATCAAAATTTGTCAGGTACTTCGGTGAAATATAACTTATACCTGTTGCGGGCAAATATTTCAAGGTCTCTAGTCTGATTAACTGAACTCCATGACCACAGACCTCTGATATATGCTTTCTGAAAATTTGCAGTATTCATATGATCTATTACTTCAGTATCTACATAGGACAGAATCTACATTAATGCTTGGTATTATAAATGAACACATCAATTTCCAAGGTAAATTTGTTTCTTCACATACATATATGATATAGCATGTAGCAGATATTCGAGTAGACGATGGTATCCACTGGTTGATCATGGGTCTTTTGTTGCAGTCTATTCAGGACAGCCTACTTCCACATCTGATGAAATAGAGGCTGTCACCATTGTTGGTAGTTTTCAGGACACAGCTAATCACATCAACCAAAAGGAAATACAGTGGGGAGTATGTACTTTTGATACAGTTTCTTTTACTCTTTTATGGAAAGGACATTTGTTGATTCCTCATCCTGGGAAAGCTATTATATTTGTCTAGTCATTAGCTGTATATGCATTTTTCTTTCATAGTTGCTTGAAGACTCGCTAGAAGATCGCCTTGAGAAGACAGGAGGTCTGCTGTCTGATTCTGAAAAGGGACAAGGAGAAAGTAAAGATGGCGACGTGGATGATAGCAAGGTGATTTGTAGCTTCTACTTGGATCAGTGATTCCTAAGTTTGTTTTCCCATATTAATCGTCAGTTGATACCATGTTCAGAAAAGATCCACTGAAATTGGAAAACAAGGATCTACCATAAAAAAGTTAAAGAAAGACAAAGCGGGAAATGCAACAGCAAAAGTTGCACGTCTGGAGACGAGCACAGTGTCTCCTGCCCCACGAGTAAAACCGGAACTTGCCTTACCAGTAATGTACTTTCAGATCCCTTACCTATTTTTGGTTTGATTTAGGATGTGATGAAAAATGAACAAACAGTAGATCTCAAAGACTTAATTTCTTTACTTATTTCAGGCCTACAGAAGTAGAGCAATCCATCCTTGAAGACCTGAGAAATCGTGTGCAGCTGAGTAGTGTCGCAATGCCATCTGTCAGCTTTTATACATTTGTTAATACTCATAATGGGTAACATCCACTTCTACTATGTTTCGTTACTTATTTGCAACTTGTGGCTCACTCCTATATCATCCCTACTTGTTGCTCACTCTTTTATCGTCCCCCAGGTTAAACAGTGCATCTATATCTCATGATGGATCTTTGGTTGCTGGTGGATTCTCGGATTCATCAATAAAGGTATCTCATGATGGTTGGGATATGTTTCCTTTTCTTGTTTTCTTCCTCTCCTAAATGAGGCCTAAATGACAATTTTGGTGTTCAGGTTTGGGACATGGCGAAGATAGGACAAGCTGGCAATTGTATGTTCTAGAAAATAATTTTTTATATATAATGGCATTCATTGTGGGAATGATTGACATCCACAATTGAGAATGATTTTTCCAGTTGATGGGTCTGTTGAGTTTTATGATTCCTGTTTGTTTCTCCATTAGAAGTTATAAAAACTAAGCTTTTTGGTCCCAGGTGCGTCGCAGGGTGAAAATGATACAAATGACCAAATTCTTGGATCAAATGGCAAAAGAAGTTATACCTTATTACTGGGTCACTCAGGGCCAGTTTACTCGGCCACTTTCAGTCCTCCTGGAGATTTTCTTTTATCTTCCTCAGCAGATACGACCAGTATGTGTCCTTTACTCTACATATCCATATACTAGCTCATTAGTTTGGAATTCTCCTAATTACCAACCATGTATTCATAAGTGCAGTACGGCTGTGGAGCACAAAACTGAATGCCAATCTCGTGTGCTACAAGGGTCATAATTACCCTGTATGGGATGTCCAGGTATAACTGTTAAAATTTTCCAAGTTTTTTTACATAAGTATAATAGTTTATGTTGAGGGAACAGTATATATACTCGTTTAATGGTGCAGTTTAGCGGTTTTGGACATTACTTTGCAAGCTGTTCTCATGATCGTACTGCACGGATTTGGTCGATGGACAGAATACAACCTCTGCGGATAATGGCAGGGCATCTATCTGATGTTGATGTGAGTCTCCCTTAACTTCCTCGTTTTGGTTTTAATTTTCAAAAGTTAAACAAAAGGGGTCATTTGAGTTGTTGATTCATGCCTGGATTGGTTTCTTGATCCGTTTGGCTTGCAATTGAAGTCATTAACTTATCGTGTCACTGTTTACAATGGTTTAGTTAACAGTTTGCATTGTTTTTTAACTTGGATTAGTAGTCACTATTTGTTGAATATGACCCTTGAGTCATGATATATGAATCGTCTAGTTTATGCTTGATCTAGATATTGCTATCTAGTCCACTTGAAGTCATAAGCTTACTATTTGGATTGACATTTATAGAGATGAGTAACTTCAATTGCCATTTGGTTAGCTACTGATGGGCCTTTTAATGTTGTCGTATACAATTTGTTTCAGTGTGTACAGTGGCATCCCAATTGTAACTACATTGCTACTGGTTCTAGTGATAAGACAGTTAGACTCTGGGATGTTCAAACAGGGGAATGTGTCCGGATATTCATTGGGCACAGGAGTATGGTTTTATCATTGGCTATGTCACCAGATGGGAGATATATGGCCTCTGGTGATGAAGATGGCACCATAATGATGTGGGACCTCTCAACAGCTCGCTGCATCACACCTCTCATGGGTCATAACTCTTGTGTCTGGAGTCTCTCATACAGGTGAGAGATTAAAAAAAGAAGCAAATTAGTTTTCTTGGTAGTACAATTTTTTTAAAAAAAATTAGTTAATCCCAAAGAAAATGTAGTATTATCGCTTGTCAGCCAAGTATTGGCTTTAGTTGATGGCTTTTAATATCTAGGTTTCCAAACAACAATGTTTAAAGCTAGTTCAGAGTTATGAACTAGAGTGGTCTGGTGTGGCTATTTCCATTGATTACACAGTAACATACTACTGAAATGGCTGGATTTCGTTGGTCAAGTCCGCTTTTTGGAATAGTGAAACTTGCAAATACTTGTTCCGATCTGATAATAGAAGAATACAATTTAATACTAACGCATTTCTCTGTTTCAGTGGCGAGGGCTCTCTTCTGGCTTCAGGATCTGCAGACTGCACAGTTAAACTGTGGGACGTCACCTCAAGTACCAAAATGACAAAGGCTGAGGAAAAGTGAGTTTGCTCCCTCCAAAGCTGTATAATTGATACTTTTTGAAAGTTTGTTTTGTTAAATATGATTTATGATTTGTTGTTGATCAGAAATGGGAACTCCAATAGATTGCGGTCACTCAGGACTTTCCCCACCAAGTCCACGCCAGTCCACGCTCTCCGAGTAAGTAATGCTCTCTTTACTAGAAAATGTTTCAGCGTTAACTTTTCCTTTAATCCCTAGCACTACGGGTAAGCTCGTTGACCAATCATATAGTAAAAAACCTCAATTTTTATGTGTTTAAATGGGTGCAGTTTTCTCGGAGAAATCTGTTGTTTGCTGCAGGAGCGCTCTCTAAACCTGCTAGCTGATCAAAGCAATGGTATCTCAAAATTGCTACTTGTTGCAGATACGAAGAATTAGGTGTAGAATAGTGTCATCGATACTATCAAAAATATCTCCAAAAGTTACTCATTTGTGGTGTGTTTTGGTTTCTCTCAGTAAACTACGCTTTGCCTATTTGATTTAACCAATGCAGGAACCACTTATCTTCCACTTGGAGCATATTTACAGGATTGTCCACAAGTTCTTTTCCTCTGCCACCACATTGTTATCTCTCTTAAATGCAGAGACCTTGGATCCGATATAATTTGGATATCGATGTCATTTTCTATAACTTTTCGTCTTGTCTTCATTATTATTTCTGTATCCAAAAAAAAAAAAAAGAATTCATAATTATTTAACTTTGCATATCCCCATTTCATAGTATACATATATGTATAGTAAAAAGTCGAATTGAAGGATGTTCACTTCGTGCAAACTTCTATTCACTATCACGCCACATTCTACGTCAGAATTCAATTCCACTTTTAAAAATTAGTCACTTCAAAAACTTTGACAGAGTTGATTGTATTGTCTTTCAAAAATAGAGCATATATGAATGTAGCTAAAGTGATGCTTTTGCTATACGACACTTACCTTCTTATTAAACGCATAAATTGTTGAATTAAATACTAAAGTTATACAGAGAATTTGAAGAACTCTTGACTGAAAAAGAAGAAAGAAGTATTGACTAATACTAGTATGTCAAATTTGGTGTTTGAGTGTTCCAAAAAGTTTTTCATCTCCAACCACAACACCAAATCTCACATAAAATATAATATTTTGTATTATTATATTACTAAATTTAAG